>CAJNOP010002025.1:0-20685 GCA_905250075.1 Rotaria sp. Silwood1 | reverse complement strand
CTGTGTCAATACAGCAATTATTACTATTTTTCCTTTCTGTTTGGAGCCCGTAGCAAGAAAAGGATAATGTGCAATTAAAAATCAACGAACCAATAGTGATGCTGCATATATCTAACAAAAAAAAGAGAGAACGCTCCTCTCTCAGCGACAATATAAATAATTACAACGAATACATGAAGAGTCATTACCAAATATTCTACGGCATACGATCTCTCATATCAAGGCCAAATTAATATTCGACAACTCAGCCGCAACATCAACAATGAAGCTTGCAACATTATTTCTTCTCGCTTTAGTGGTCTACGCCGAAGCCTCGTCAGCTTCTCAGAACTTGGACGACAACAACAACAAGATCCTGTTGCAGAAACGTGCAGGTCATTCATTTCTCTTGTGGATCGCTTATCAAGTCAGTACGGCTCCACTATGAAATTAAATCCACGATAAAGATGTAACGAATCTTTCTCATTAGCATTCGTATTTCGTACGCTGTTTTCTGATTTACACAACATTATTCTACCACTTCCAAGCGCATCAAAATGATGAATACAATCTTGGTAGATACTTTCCATTTTCCATATGATCTTTACTCATAGGTTCAACACTCTCTATCACTTCCAAGCCAATGAAAATGATGAATACAATCTTCATAGACATTCTCCATTTTCCATATGATCATTACTCATAGATTCAACACTGTCTACCACATTAAATCAAATTGAACAGATAAACAGAATCTTTGTAAAAAGCGTCCATCTGCCATACGATATTTCTTTCTACGTTCAACATCGTTCTATCACATTTCCGTGAAAATAGAAGAAGAACAAAACTTTAATCAAAACTGTCCTTTTTCAATGCGATCCTTCCTCATGCGTTTCAAATTACTACACCACTTCGAAGCGAATCAAAAAAACAAATACATTTTTCCTCAACACTGTCTGTTACCCACATGATCTCTACATGTGGGTTCGACATCGTTCTACCACATCCAAGCGAATCAAACATACGAATACCAGCTTTTTAAATTGTATGCATCACCCACAGGATCCTTACTACTACGTTCACTATACCTCAAACACTTCGTAGAGACTCAAAGTAATGAACAGAGCCCTTTTGCATCCTGATCATTTGCCATTCAATCAATACTGATAAGTTCAACATATTTCTACTACTTCCCAGCGAATCAAAGTGACGAATAGAATCCTACTGAATATTGTCCATTTGCCATTCGACCTTTACTGACACATTCCACATCTTCCTATCTCATCGCAGCGAATTCAACTCATGAATGAAATCTTAATGCATGCTATCCTATTGCCATACGATCCTTACTCTTATCTTCTACACCGTTCTACTAAATTGTAACTAATCGAACAGTCGAATAGAGTCCTTGTAAATACTCTCCATTTACCACACGGTTTTTCGTCAAACGTTCAACGTCTCGCAACCAACCCGTAATGACTCTAGGAAATGAATAGAAGCCTGATAAAAAGTGTTCATTTCGCCTTACATCCATACCAATAGACTCAACATCTTTCAATTACCAATAACAGCATAAAAGAGATGAATAGAATCCTACTAAAGAGTATCCATTTATCACATGACGCTTACTAATACGGTGAACATCCACTAACGACTTACAAGCGAATCGAAATGATGAATACAATCTTCGTAGATACTCTCCATTTAGCATACGATCTTTCTTCATAGATTCAACATCGCTCTATCATTTTCTAATGATCTGACAAACTGAACACAAACTTCATCAATACTGTTCATTTGTCACTCCACCTGTAGCGATAGATTCAACATGACTCTACCACTTTGAAGCGACTGAAAGAGATGAACAGAATCCTGCTAAACATTGTGCATCTGCCATTCTCTCTTTGACGATTCACTGGACAGCGTCTTACAACTTGCGAGCTGATTAAAATGATGAATAGAATCTTGGTGCATACTGTTCATTTCGTAATGATCTTGACGGATAATTCCAACATCGTTCTACCACATTCTTGCGAATCAAAGAAGCGAATAGGATCTTTGTGAATAAAGTCCGTTTGCCATATCATCTTTTTCCGTACATTCAACATCGCTCTATCACTTTGTAGTGATTCGAAGAAATGAACAGAACTTTCGTCAGTAGTGTTCATTGGACATTCCACCGATACTAATGGATTCAACACCGTCTTATCACTTCGAAACGAATCAAAGAAATGAATGAAATCCTTCTGAATACTGTTGGTTTGCCATTCGATCTTTACTCATACGTTGAACAGCGTCTCATCACCCCAAAGCAAATTTAAATGATGAATAGAATGTTGGTACATGCTGTCCGTTTCCTAAATAATCTTGACTCCTAATTGCAATATCGTTGTACTACATTGAAACAAATGAAAGAAATGAACAGGATCTTTGTAAATAGCGTCCATTTGTCATACGATCTTTCCTATACGTTCATCATCGCTCTACCATTTCCTACTGATTCAAAGATATGAATGGAACCCTATTGAAAACTGTTCATACGTCATTACACCGATACTGATGAATTCAAAATCTTACTACTACTTCACAGCAGATCAAAGACACGAATAGAATTATCGTGAATACATCCCACTTACCATTCAACCTTGATTGATACTGTCAACTTGCTCTCATTACTTCGAAGCGAATGCAAATGATGAATAAAGTCTTGCTGGATACTGTCCTTTTCCCATGCTATCGTCCCTCATACATTCGGCATCACTCTATCTCTCGATCCTAACTGACAGAATTGAATAGAAGTCTCGTTAATAGTGTTCATATGTCATTCCACCAACAGCCATAGGTTCAACATTGTTTTACTACCTCGAAGCGAATCAAAGAAATGAATGAACCCTACTAAATACTGTCTATCTGCCATTTTATCTTCACGGATATGTTGAACATTGTTTTACCGCTTGGAAGCTAATCAAAATGATGAATAGAAACTTGCTGCATAGTGTCCATTTCCTAGATGATCTTGATTCCTAATAGCAACATTATTCTACCATATTGAAGTGGATGAAAGAAATGAACAGAATCTTTGTAAATAGTGCCCATTTGCCATACGATGTTTTCTATACGTTCATCATCGCTCTACTATTTCCTACTGACTCAGAACATATGAATAGAACCCTAATGAAAGGCGATCATTTGTCATTTCATCTATACTAATACATTCAATATCGTTTTACCACCGCGAAGCGAATCAAATAGATGAATAGGATCCTACTGAATAGTGTCCATTTGCAATTCGATCGTTACTCATACGTTGGACATTGTCTTATCACTTCGAAGCGAATTAAAATGATGAATAGAATCTTCGTTTATACTGTTCATTCTCTAAATGATCTTGGCTCTAAATTGTAACTTCTTTCTAGCACATTGAAGCCGATGAGAGAAATGAATAGAATCTTTGTGAATAGTGTTCATTTGTCATGCGATCTTTCCTATACGTGCATCATCGCTCTACCACGTCAGAGTCACTCAGAGAAGTGAATAGAACTCTAGTGAAACCTATTCATTTGACTTTACAACTATACGGATGAATTCAAAATTCTACTACTACTTCAATGAGATCGAAGAAACGAATAGAATCATCGTGAATAATGTGCATTTACTATTCAAGCTATATTGATACTTTGAACATGCTATCCTGATTTTGAAGGAAATAAAAATGATGAATAAAGTCTTGCTGGGTACTCTCCATCTTCCCTACTATCGTTTCTCATACGTTCAGCATCGTTCAATCAGTTCGTCCTAACTGACACAATTGAATGAAAGCCTCGTTAATAGTGTTCATATGTCATTCCATCAACAGTCATAGATGCAACATCGTTCTACTACCTCGATGCGAATCAAAGAGGGGAGTCGAATGCTGGTGAAAACTGTTCGTTTTCCGTTTGATGTTCATGAGTACGTGAAACATCGTCTTAGCATTTGAAAGCTAATTAGAATGATGAATAAAATCGTGGTGCATCTTATCTATTTCCTTGATCATCTTGACTCGTAATTGCAACATCATTTTACCACATTGAAGCGAAGGAAAGAATTGAATAGGCTGTTTGTCACTAATGTCCATTTCCGATGCGATCCTTTCCATACGTTGAAAATCATTCTACCATTTCGTAATGACTCATAGCAATGTATAGAAATCTAATGAAAAATGTTTATTTGACATTTCACCGATATTTATAGGTTGAATATCGTTTTACCATCTCGAAGCAAATCAAATAGATGAATAGGATCCTTCTGAATAGTGTTCATTTGCAGTTCGATCATTACTCATATGTTGGACATTGTCTTACCACTTCGAAGCGAATTAAAACGATGAATAGAATCTTCGTTCATACTGTTCATTCTCTAAATGATCTTAACTCCTATTGACAACATCCTTCCACCATATTGAAGGGAATCAAACAAATGAACAGAATCTTTGTGAGTGGGGTCCATTTGCCATACGATCTTTTCTATACGTGCATCATCGCTCTACGACTTCGTAATGACTCGAAGAAATGAATAGAATCCTAATGAAAACTATTCATTTGGCATTACACCGATACTGATACATTCCAAACCCTGTTGCTACTTTAGAGCAGATGAAATAGACGAATAGAATCGTAGTGAATCCTGTCCATTTACCATTTGATTTTTATTGACACTTTGAACATGCTCACACCACTTCGAAGCGAATGAAAATGATGGATCCCATCTTGCTGGATACTGTCCATTTCTCGTACTATCATTACTCATACGTTTAACATCGCTCTATCTCTCTGTCCTGACTGACAGAATTGAATAGAAGCCTCTTGAATACCGTTCATATGTGATTCCATCAATAGTGACACGTTCAACATCGTTTTACCACCTCAAAGCGAATCAAAGAAGTGAATCGGATGCTGCTAAATACTGTTCCTTTGCCATTCCAACTTTATGAAGACCTTGAACATCGCTTTACCACTTGGGATCTACTTGAATAGATGGATATAATCTTAGTGCATAGTATCCATTGGTTGTGCGATCTTCACTCGCAGTTCCAATACAGTTCGAGCACATTGAAGCGAATGAGAGAAATGAATAGGATATTTGTGTATAGTGTCCATCTCTCATATGATCTTTTTCATACTTTCAACATCGCTCTACCACTTTGTAGTGATTCAAAGACATGAACTAAACTCTCGTCAATCGTGTTCACTTTGCGTGTCATTTATACTAATAGACTAAAAATCGTTCTATCAGCCCCGAGCGAATCAAAGAGATGAATCAGGTGTTAATGAATACTGTCCATTTGCCATTCCATCTTTGTCGATACTGTGAACATCGTCCAAGCACTTTGGAGGTAATTGAAATGAGGGATAGGATCTTAATGCCTAGTATCCATTGCCTGTACGATCTTCGCTCGCAGTTACAGCATCGTTCTACCACATTATAGAGAATCTAAGAAATGAATCGTATCGTTGTGACTAGTGTCCATTTACCACGCGATCTGTAGCGATACGTAGAAAATCGTTCTACCACATCCCAGCGTACGACAACGATGAACATAAACCTCCTCAAAAGTGTTCGTTTTCAGTGCCATTTTGAATGAGAGATTAAACGTTGTCCTCCCACGTGGAAGGAAATCAAAAATATAAATACAGTTGTGGTCACTACTATCAATTTATCATACGATCTCTACTTATGAAGTCAATATGGTTCTACGGCTTCAAACTTAATCACACAGATGAATAGAATCTTAATGAATACAGTTCATTTGGCATATGATCTTCGAGCTTTGGCTCAACGTCGTACTTCCACTTTTCCGCCAATCCAAAAGATGAATAGTAACCTTCTCAATAGCCTTCATTTCGCACATCTCTTTTAATGTTCGATTCAACATCGCTCTACTACATCGACGGAAATCACATATATGAATAGAATCATGGTCAATACTGTAGATTTGTCATACGATCTCAACTCATGGATTCAACATGGTTCAACAAGTTGAAGCCGAATCAAAGTGCTGAATAGAATCTTAATGAATAAAGTGCATTTGTCATACGATCTCTGCTCATGGGTTCAACAGTGTTCTACCAAATTCCAGCGCATCAAAGACATGAACAGCAACTTGCTTAATAGTGTTCATTTGGGAGACGATCTTTGCGATAGGTTCAGATTCGTTGTAGCACATCGAAGGAAATCAAAGAGATGAATAGGATCTTAATGAATACTGTCTATTTGGCATACAATCTCTACCCATCCATTCAACATTGTTCTACCACGTCGAAGCTCGTCAAAGTCATGAATGAATTCTTAGTAGGTTGTGTTCATTTGCACAGCCGATCTTAACTGATACGCTCAACATTGTTCTACCACTTGGAAGTGGACGAAAATGGTGAACAGAATTTTGTTGATTACAGTCCATATGATGTACGATATATAGTCATAGGTTCACATTGTTCTACCACTTCGAAGCGAATTAAAGAGAGGAATAGAATCTTTGTAACTATCGTCCATTTATTATACGATTTTTACTAATTTGTGCAACATCGTTCTACCACTAGCGAACTAGTCAAAGATTTGAATTTAATCGTGCTCAATAGTGTCCGTTTCTCCTACGATCTTGATTCATGAGTCCAAAATCATTAAACCACCTGTAAGTAAGTCAAAGATATGAATATAATCTTCGTGAATGCTCTCCATTTGACGCTTCATATTTATCCATGGATTCGACATTGTTCTACTGCATGCGAGTTAGCGAAAGATATGAACAGAATCGTCGTGGACCCTGTCTCATTGTCATAGCATCTTTATTCATGGATTCAGTATAGTTTCATGAGTTCGAAGCGGGTCAAACAATTGAATATCATGTTTGTGAGCATTGTTCATTCGTCATAGTATTTATAAAGATAGGTCCATTATCCCTCTACGGCCTGCTATCTAGTCAAACATATGAATAGAGTGGTATTCAACACCCTTCTTTTGGCATAGGATCCTTGTTTATGGTTTCAACATCCTTCTACGACTTACAAGGTAGTCACAGGTATGAATAGAATCATAATCAACCCTGTCTGCTTCTTATATGATCTTTATTCATGGGTTCGACATCGCTGTACCACTCGCAAGCTAGTCTAAGATATGAATACAATCGTACTGAGTCCTGTCCATTGGTGATATGATCATTTTTCATACGTTCAACAACATTTCGCCACCTTCAAGCTGGTCAATCATTTGAATAGAATCATTGTCAATCCTGTCCATTTGTGATACGCTTTTCATTCGTGGGGTCAACATAGCTCTGCAACTTGCATGCTGGTATTACATATGAATGGAATCATAATCAATCCTGTTCATGTGTCATACAATCTTTATTGATGGTTTCAACATCGTACTACAATTTTGCAGACTAGTGATAGATATGAATTGAATCTTGGTTAATATTATCCGTTTGCCATACGATGTTTATTCATTTGTTTAACTTCGTTTACCGACTACGAAAATGAGTGAAAGAGGTGAATAGCATCTTTGTGAACACTATCGATTTATCATACGATTTTAACTGATAGGATCAATATCTTTCTACCACTTGCGAGCCAGTGAACGAGACGAACAGAATCGTACTCATCACTGTACATTTGTTATACCATCTTTCTTCATGGGTTCAACATCGCTGTATCACTGGCAAGCTATTTAAATATATAACTAGAATCGTAGTCAGTCGTGTCTATTTGTCTTACACTCTCGATTCATGCATTTGACATCGTTCTACCATTTGCAAGCCAGTCAAATATTTGAATATAATCGTAATGAATTCTGTCTCTTTGCCATACGATGTGTATTCAGAGGTTAAACATCGTTCTTTCATTTTCAAGCGAGTCGAAGAGATGAACACGATCTTTGTGAGAATTGTTCATTTGCCATAAAATTCGTACCGATAGGTCCACCATCCTTTTACGACCTGCTATCTAGTCAAAGATATGAATAGAACCGTAATCAAAAGTGTCCGTTTCTCATAGGATCGTTGTTCATGGGTTCATCGTTGCTCTGTCACTTTCAAGCGAGTCAAAGCTATGAATATAATCTTGCTGAACACTGTCTAATTGGCATATGATCTTTCTTGATGGATTCATAGACGTTCTAGATCTTATAAAGTAGTCAAAGATATGAACAGAATAGTAATGAGTCCAGTTCATTTGTGAGATGATTATCCTTCATACGTTCAATATCGTTCAACCACCTTCAAGCAACTCAATCATATGAATAGAATCATTATCAATCTAGTCTATTTGTCATACGGTCTTTCTGCGTGGATTCAACATACCTGTGCAATTTACATGCTGGTATTACATATGAATAGAATCGTAGTCAATCCTATCCATGTGTCATACAATCTTTATTCATGGGTTCAACATCGTTCTATCACTTGCAGACTTGTCAGAGATATGAACTGAAACTTGGTTATTACTGTTGATATGTCATACGATGTTTATTGAGTTGTTCAACTTGATTTACCCAATTCAAAACGAGTGAAATAGATGAATAGCATCTTTGTGAACACTGTCGATTTATCATACGATTTTAACTGATAGGATCAACATGTTTCTACCAATTGCGAGCCAGTGAAAGAGATGAACAGAATCGTATTCAACATTTTACATTTGTTATACCATCTTTCCTCATGGATTTAGCGTCGTTCTACCATTTTCAAGGTAGTTAAATATATGACTAGAATCGTCGTCAGTCGGATTCGTTTGTCTTACGATCTTTACCCATAGATACGATATCGTCCTACTATTTGAAAGCTAGACAAATATTTGAATAGAATTCTACTCAATCCTGTCTCTTTGCCATAGAATTTGTATTCATGAGTAAACCTCGTTTTCGTATTTCCAAGTGAGTGGAGAGGATGAACACCATCGTTTTGAGCATTATTCATGTGCCATAGGATGTATACAGATAGCTCCACCATCCTTCTGTCACCTGCTATCTAGTCATAAATATGAATAGAATCATAATCAATTCTGTTCATGCTTCATACAATCCTGGTTGATGAGTTCATCATCTGTCTACTATATGCACGTTAGTTAAAGATATGAATCGAATCGTTTTGCATCCCGTTCATTGGTCATACAATATTTTTTCCTCAGTTCAGCAACGTTCTACCACTTGTAAGCTAGTCAAACATATGAATACAATCGTTATCGATTCCATACATTTGTCACACGATCTCCGTTCCTTGATTGAGCAATATTCTACCACATGAATGCTACTTATGGATATGAATTGAGTTTTGGTCAATATTTTCCAGTTGGCATGTGATGTTTATTCATGTGTTCAATATCGTTTGCCCACTTCGAAGCGAGTGAAAGAGATGAATATCATCGTTGTAAATAGTGTCCATTTGTCGTATGATTTTTACTGATAAGGTGAACATGGTTGTACTACTTGCGAGCTAGTGAAAGATATGGACAAAATTGTAATCAAACTTGTCCATGTGTCATACGACCTTTATTCATAGGTTCAACATGGTTCTACCACTTCCGAGCTAGTAAAACATACGAACAGGAGCGTAATGAGCCGTGTCCATTTATCACACAATCTTCAGTCACGGGCTCACCATTGTACTATTACATTCAAGCTAATGGAAGATATGAACAGAATCGTCGTCAACGCTGTCTCATTTTCATACTACCTGTATTTGTGGGTTGACCATCGTTTAATGAGTGCGAAGCGCGTCAAAGAGATGAATACCATCTTTGTGAGTCGTGTTCATTTGTCATAAGATTTATACAAAATAGGTCTACCATCCTTCTATCACCTACTGTCTAGTGAGAGATATGAATAGAATCGTAATCAACACTTTCCATTTGTCATGGGATCCTAATTCATGGGATCAATATTGTTCTGTCACTTTCAAACGAATCAAAGATATGAATATAATCTTGTTGAACTCTGTCCATTTGACATATGATCTTTGTTTCTGGGTGACAACATCGTTCTATCCCTTCTAAATCAGTCAAAGATATGAATAAAATCGTAATCAATGCTGTCCACATCTCATAGGATCTTTATTGATGCGTTCAACATGTTTCTACCGCCTGTCTGCTATTGAGAGATCGGAATAGAATTATTATTCATCCCGTCTATTGGTCACACGATCTTCATTCCTGGGTTCAGCAACGTTCTACAACTTGCAAGTTATTCAAAAATATGAATTGAACCTTCGTGAATACTGTCCATTAACCGAACGACTTTTTTTTCATAACTTCATCATCTTTCTATCACTTGCATGCTTGTCAAAGATATGAATAGAATCTTGGTGAAAACGGTCCATTAGTCATAAGATCTCTATTCATAGCATCATCATCGCTCAGTGAGTTCAAAGCGAGTCTAAGACATGAATAGCATTTTTGTGAATAGTATTCATTCACCGTACGATCTTTATTGGTACGTTCCATATCCTTGTTCTGCTTCGCAGCTAATCAAAGACCTGAATAGAATCGTAATCACAATTGTCCATTCTTCATAGGATGTATATTCGTGGGCTCTACACCTTTTAACCGTTTGCAAGCTAGTGAAAGGTATGAATAGAACCTTGCTGAATACTGTCTATTCGTCATACCATCGCTATTCGTCGGTTGAACATCGTTCTACTGCTTGTATGCTAGTTAAAGATATGAACAGAATCATAATGCATGCTGTCCATTTGTCATACGATTTTTCTTCATGAGTTCCACATCACTCGACTATGAAGCGAGTCCAAGGGATGAATAGCACCTTTGTCCATAACGTTTGCTCGCCACTGGATCTTTATTGTTACGTTAAACATGGTTATACCACTTCGAAGCGAATCGAAATGATGCACAGAATCTTAGTCGATACTGTTCTTGTGTCGTATGATGTTTAGTGGTACGTTGAACATCGTTTTACCACACTCTTGCGAAACAAAGATATGAATAGAATTTTCCTGAATAGTGTTCGTTTGCCACAGGGCTTTTGCTCATCGACATAAGATCGTTCTAGCACTTCGAAGCGAATGCAAATGGTAAACTAAATGTTACTGGATAATCTCCAGATGCCATACGATCTTTATTGATACGTTCAACATCGTTCTAACGCATTTGAGCTAATCAAGCAGATGAATAGAATCTTTGTGAATACTATCCATATGTCATAAGATCACTAGTGGTATGCTCAACATTGCTTCAGCACTTCGTAGTCACTCAAATAAATAAATAGAAGCCTCGTGAATGCTGCCCTTTTGGCATACGATCGTTACTCGTATGTTCAATATCACTTCAGCACTTCAGAGTCATTTAAAGAAATGAATAAAACTATCGTAAATAGTGTTCATTTGGCATTTAGCGTATACTGATACATTGAACACCGACCCACCACTTCGAAGTGAGTTACCATGATGAATAATATCTTGCTGAATACTCACCATTTGCCATACGACCTTTACTCTTAGGGCCGACACCATTCTGCTACATTGCAGCTAATCAAATATATGAATAGAATTTTTGTACAAAGTGTCTATTTGCCATACGACTTCTAATAGTAGGTAGAATGTGGTTGTAGCATATTCCAGCGAATGAAAGAGACGAAGAGGATCTTTCTTCATATCGTCAATTTGCCATATGGCCTTTACTCGTGGATCGAACATAGTTCTAGCACTTCGGGCGGAATCAAAGAGATGAATAGAAACCTCCTGAATTTTCTTCAATTCTCATACGATTATTAATGATAGAGTCAACATTGCTCTATCACGTTCCTGTGAATCAAACATGTGAATAGAAACTTGCTCAATACTGTCGATTTTCCATACGATCTGTACTCATGAGTGCAACATAGTTCCGTCAATTCAACCCGAATCAAAGAACTGAATAGAATCTTAATTAACATTGTCCATTTGTCATACGATCTCTAGTCATGATTTACACATGGTTCTACCACTTCGAACTGGATGAAAGAGATGAATAGCAACCTCCTCAATTGTGTTCATTTGCCATACAGTTTTTAGTGATAGATTCAACATCGTTCTGCCGCATCGAAGGAAATCAAAGAAATGAAGAGAATCTTAATGAGTGTTATCCATTTGTGATACCGTCTGTACTGATGCATTGAACATCGTTCTACCAGTTCAAAGAGCATGAAAGGAACGAATGGATTCTTAGTGGATAGTGTTCGTTTGAAGAAGCGATCTTTATTGATAGGTGGAGCATCGTCCTACCACTTGAAAGCGCATAAAAATGGTGAATAGAATCTTCCTGAATTCTGTCCATTTGGTTCACGATCTTTACTCATAGGTTCGATATCATTCTGTTACTTCGAAGCTAATGAAAGGCATGAATAGAATCTTCTTGAATACGATGCATTTGTCATACGATCTCTACTCATGCATTATACATTGTTCTACGACTTCGAAGCGAATTAAAGAGGTAAATAGAGTCTTTGTGAGTATACTCCATTTTTCATACGATCTTTCTTCATGGGTCCAACATCATTCTACCATTTGGAACCTACTCAAAGATATGAATTGAATCTTCATGAATATTGTCCGTTTGTCATGTGATTTTTTTTATGGTTTGAAGATTGTTCTATCACTCGGTAGCTAGTCAAAGATACGAATACAATCGTTATCAATATTGTCCATGTGTCGTACGATTTTTATTCATAGGTTGAACATCGTTTGCCGACTTCGAAGAGAGTCAAAGCGATGAATAGCATCTTTGTGAATAGCGTTCATTTCCCATACGGTCTGTATTGATATGTTGAACATTGTTCTAGCAGTTCGAAGCCAGTCAAAATGATGAATACAATCTTGATGGATAGTTTGCATTTGCTATATGATCTTTAGTCATGCATGCAACATCGCACTACCGTATTACTGCGAATCAAAGATATGAATCGAATCTTGTTGAAAACTGTTCATTTCTCATACACTCTTTACTCATAGGTTCGACATTGCTCTATCACTTTCAAGCGAATCAAAAAGATTAATAGAATCTTCATGAATACTGTTCATTTGTCATATGATTTTTCCTCTTAGGTTCAACATTGTTCTACCATTTCGAAGCCAATGAAAGAGATGAATACAATCTTTGTGAATAGGGTTCACCAGTGATACAGTCTTTACCCATAGGTTCAACATCGTTCTATCACATTGAAACGGATCAAAGAGTTGAATAGAATCTTTGCAAATGGTTCATTTGCTATGCGGTGTCCACTCCTAGGTGCAACATCGCCCTAATACATCGAAGGAAATGAAAGAGATATATGGAATATTAATGAATACTGTGCGGTCGTCATAGGATCTCTACTAATGAGTTCAACATCGTTCTAGCACTTCGAAGCGAATCAAAATGATGAATAGCCTTTATGGCTACTCTTCATGCCCCATACGATCTTCACCCATATGTTCAACATAGTTCTAATACTTTGAAGTGAGTCAAAGAGATGAATAGAATTTTCTTGGTCGGTATTCGTTTGAGGTATGACATTTGCTATTCATATGGATGAGATTGCTTTTTCGGCAAAGGGAAAAAATAGTTGGATGAGGCTTTCGTGCGCTCAATTCGTGGAATGTGGGATCTTCGATAGAACCATGGACATTATTCTTCTTGGAGGAAACATTGAAATAGGTGAATTACAGTATGGTGGATAATGTTCGCTTGGTATGCGATGTTCCATGAAAATTGCTATGCTGAAAGGTTCAGTGAGAAATGAATGCAATTGATGAGCAGAATCTGAGTGAGTAGAATTCTCCGGCCATGTAGTGTTTAATGAACGTTGAGAATGTTTCATTTGGTATCGGTATGGTGAAGATAGTACAATGAATCATTGTTGGGCATTATTTGCTAGCCGTTTGATATTTTTTTGATGATGAAAGTCATACTTCTTGTGTTAAAGTAGAGAAATAATTGTATGATGTCTTGCTAGGTACTGTTCGTTTGTTATCATTTTATGATTCATGATATCAAAATTGATGCTCCGAATCTAATTCAATGAGAACGATGAATAAAGTCGTATTTAATAGTGTTGATTTTCTGTGCTGAATAGAATCAATACGTTGTTTGGATACTTTTTTCTCTACGTCAGATACATATTTGAACGGTACCATGGCAATCAAACCTGTAAGTTACACATGTATAACATTTTTCCAAGGAAGTTAATAAATATATTTTTTCTTTCTAGACAGCACGACACACTGGCATCACTTCATTAATCAAGCAATCTCCAAGGACATTAATCAAGCAATCTCAAAGGATATTAATCAAGCAATCTCAAAGGACATTATTCCAGCACAATTTACTTTTTACTTTCGTTCTTATTTTTAGTTTGTCATATTTGCTTCACTCTAATTATCTAACATTGTATATTTCCGCTTTTTATCAATTCTCTTTTATTAGTTTTCAATAAATTTTAATAACCGACCATCATTTTTTCAATCTGCACGGCACAGAACACAAGACTGAGAAAGTAGAAGAATAAAAACGAAAAATGGATACAAAACCATATCAAGATTACATTGAGTTTATTTTGCTTAATGCGACGGCCAGAAAAAGACAAAGAAGCAAACATCGCTATATTATTAAGGACTTTTTATATGTCCTTCATGAAAACAATGGTTGTTACGCATTTAACAATTTTTTTTAATTTCACGGTAAAATATGAGAAGAGCTGCTTCTACATCGAAAGAATGAGACATTGTCTTTTTGAATTTTGATGTATACATATTTCTTTTTGTTCTCTTTATCATTGCTTTACACATAATATATTTTGAGAAAGAGAATATGAAGAGCTACGCACTTTATATTTATGCACAGGATAGTTGTTGGATGCACGTGAAATAGATACGATTTTGAATGATCATAATGGGTCGTTGAAAATGAGTGAAGAGGAGAGAACAGATTATTTCGATAAGATTGATTACTCATCGAATAGCATGTGACTATAGGCTCGAACAAACAATTATGAATAATATTAATGATCAGTGCTAAATAGAGAGAAAGAGTGGGAGAGTATGCCCAAAAATAATATGTATGTAATATTGGTAAACCATCTTATATGTGATGTCTTGGAAAGCATTAGTCATCGGCAT
Organism: Rotaria sp. Silwood1; assembly: GCA_905250075.1. Lineage (NCBI taxonomy): Eukaryota > Metazoa > Rotifera > Eurotatoria > Philodinida > Philodinidae > Rotaria > Rotaria sp. Silwood1. The sequence continues at coordinate 5,588 of CAJNOP010002025.1, read as the reverse complement.
CAAAGAGCAAGATGTGAATAGTTAAAATGAAAACGAAGGATACAAAATTAACAATATATTAAGATGTTGGTGATCAAGAATCGAAGATCTATTCAAGCTATGTGCATTATCTTTTATTCAATTTTATCACAATTCAAAGCGATCAACTGAGAAAGAAAAAGATGAATAGGTAAAGGATAACAGAAGCTTGATAGTTTCAAATAAAAATAAAAGATATTATAGTGCATAAATTATCATGTTCTGTATTAGTTAAACAATGTTTTGACTCAATCAGACTATATATTTCATAGTAGATGAAATAAAAAAATGATCATATTTGTTTTTACAAATTCATATCAATGATGATACGATTGGCTATTGTTCAAGTTTAGAAGTCGGATGAAAAGTGTTGAAAACAAACTCAATATTGTTATTTACTACGAAGAATACCTATAATAGAAGATACGTTGCTTAGATGATTCCAATGATGAGATTGATTTAATCTTTATATGACGATAAATCGAATAAATTGGTTTGTGTCTGTTTTTTTCTCAAATAGAAACATTCAAATAAGAACACATAAAGTTTACTTTTATTTTGGTTCTTCAAAGACATTTATGATTTATTTTCTTTATCATAATATGTAAGAATGATTAGATCTTTATAAAAGTTACGATTTTAATCAAAGTTTCAAGAGCATATCAATGTTTTATAGTTTATTATTGTGCTTGGTTTTTTTTTCTTGAATAAAACTTCGACATTGTACAAAAGTGAAGCAGTTATTATCAATGAAAAACAAAACATGTACATATCAATTTAGTGTCTATACTCACGTGTAGGTAACAGAAGAACGAAAAGAAAAAGAAAGACAAAAGAAAGAAATCAAAAGCATTTCTGTATTTGTCACAATTATACACAATGAACAATAAAGAAAGAGAAGCTATTATAATAATAGGTAGCAAGCAAAATAAAAATCGTATTAATTCGAACAATGGTATGATTTACGTAGCAAGTTTTGTGATAAAAAAAAAGAATAATAAGTGACTGATACATGTGCAAATTTTATTCAATATTAATGAGTGCGAGTGTCATGGCCTTCAGCCATGATATCACACGGTTATATCCTCTGAGTCAGGACTCCTTGAGTCATCAGCACGAGATGCTTGACGCAGTAGTCTTGACTCATGGAGATGCATATATGTGATGGAGTTTCGTGAGACAGGTGATCTTGAGCATGATTATATCAGCCAGAGAGAGAGGAAAAAAGACAAAATGAAAACTCATTGTTTAATAAGGGCAAAATTTTTTGAAAGGATATAAAATAAAATAAATATATGATATTCTGATGTTTTTTTCTTGTAGTATTATCATTATGAGATAAATATTGAACAAATAAATACAATAATAAATAAATTAACTAATTCATCATTCATATCTAAGTTTATATTTAAAATAACTGAAGCAATAATAACAATGCAAGAGCTTAAACAAAATAAGTAAAAATAAAGAAGGAATCATGTCGAATCATAGATATTGCTAAAAAAGAACATGAAAGAAAAAAAAAGAGAAATATATGAATTATACAGATTATATGGAATATAACAATTGGACTTATTATAAGATATAATGTATATTATTCTATTATTGAAAAAAAATCGATGATATTTTCACGTTGTTGATTTATTAAAATACATAGAAAATCTTTGCAGTTGCATCTCAATGAAAATAGAAAAATGAATGAAATTATTCAAAAAAACAAAAATCTCTAGTTTATTAGATAGAGACTGTTCATTATTCGTTCTTAAAATTTTGTGTTACTTTGATTATGACTAATTTGTCATTGAGTTTCTCATGCTGATAAAATGTATGAACGAAGAATAATAGTTAAAATTGATTTAAGACTATTTTCATTGTTTTGTCAAAATAAAACAAACATTTTTATATCAAACTCTTACACTTCAATTATATATAGCTTATGATCTTTATGAAAAAATGAAAATGCTTCATGGTATTGACGTATTTTATGGAAATCATTGAATATTGTTTGAGTTTTTGTTTTAATCAAATCAATATAAACATGACATAATTCTAAATGTTGAATAAAGAAAAAACAAATAAAAATAAGTTCTTTTCTTTTCAAGAAAAAGAAAAAGAAATGAATTATTTTTCCATTACTGATTTCAATGGTCAAGCTAAATATCGTAATTTCTATGATAATAGGATATTCTTCGTTTTATTTTGTCTTGTGTTTGTGTATTAGCTAATTGTTTTTCAAGATTATCAAGTTTAAATGATATGTTCATAATCTAATTGAATTTTTTCTATATAATTTACAAAAACTTTGCATATGATATACATACATATACAATTATTTCAATCAATTCTTTTAAATAACTAAAAGAATATATGATAGAGTATGAGACTTGTTATTTTTTAATATATATAGTTAAATGGTAAATAACATGAATGATAGTTTGCAATATACATATATCTATTTATCGTTTTTTTATTATTCAAAATACAACGAAAAATGTATATATATATAAATTATCATTCATGCTATTTACAATTTAATAATATAACCAAAAGAAATTATTTCTCGATCAAGTTTTTTATTTTTTTTTCAATAAGTTTATTTTTATCAAGAAAAATGAAAATTATAATATGTTGTATTTAAAAATTTACAAAGCATTATCTTTATTTGATATTATTTTTCAATTGATGTGCAGTTTTAGTTCAAATTTCATCAAGATAGACTTTAGTCTAATAAGAAATAGCGTTTTTTTGCTGAGGCATTTAACAAGAAAAGAAAACTCATATATACCCATGTGGTAATTCGTTCGAACAGCCATGGTTAAATTAGCACATGATTCAGTTATTTTAGTATTAAAGAAAAAACCCAAATGACTGTATATTAAAAAAGAGAGTTTGATTTTTATATATTTCAATAATAATTATATTATACTATATTTGCTTTGTTAGGCATAGTAGTTTTTTTCTTTACGTTTGTCAACAATTTGAGAATATAAACTAAAATAGTTTAAAAGAAATAAGAGATTTATTTGAGGTGATTTTTTTAAATAAATCAAGTGCATTCCTAACATGCAACATAAAATTCAGTAGTGTAAAATGTGAAATCAATTGAAATTTTCCAGAATTCAAGTTTTAAGTTTGACATGCATGGATGTTGGTAAGGGGATGTGGGTGTGAGTTTGAAGTAAGATCAGACTCACACCCACATCTATCCACAGTCACACTCCACAGCCAGAAACTCACGTCCAATTATACCTGCGCCCACCCACACCCACACCCACACCCCATAATTCAAATGATGATGATAATGACTGTCTTATGTATTATGATGATAGGAATTCAAATGAAAGTGAATCTGATGATGATATTGTTCTTGATGAAAAATCTGTTGAATTAGCTTTGAGAAGTTTACCATCATCACCTGAACGTGATCATGTTAATGTATTAGAAATATCTACCACCTTATGCTGCTCAAGTGCTAGCAACAATAGTTTGTTGTAAACAATTATGTTGCCATGTAAAAAGGGTATTTTCAATTTTATCTAATGACAAATATATTTTTCTTAACAGCTTTCATCCGTATTTCATTTAAGTTAGTTGGAATCCTAAGCTGAAAGCATTAAGAAAGCCAACGATCAAACAAGAAATAATTGTTCGATGGCTCACAATGTCACAATTGCTCGAAAGTATTCTGTCATCATATTCAGCTTTAACAAGTATCGCAGGTGAGAAGGGTGCCCTTCACACTCTTCCCACAATTGATGTGTCAACTGTAGCTACTATTATTGGTTTATTCTTACCATGGAAAGAGGTGATCGAACGTTTACAAGCGACTAATACACCATCTCGTCATCCAGTAGTTACATCTCACTGGTATCTTCTCGAAAGTCTGGTAGTGACGAAGGATGAAGTAGCTGATAGAGCAGCCAAAGGTAAATCATTCTTAAAAAAGCAAGTCAGTAAAAATCTATCTTTTCTGCAGGTGTTGTCTTCTTTAAAAGACATGCACGACAATTATTAAAAGCAATGTTCTCTTTGCACGATCTATATTGGATCGCTGCAATACTCAATCCACATACAAGAATGCTCAAACATGCTACTGATGTTGAACGTGCACATGCATATTGTCTAGTGCGAGCTAGAGTAGCTAAACTTATGGAAATGGCACAGATTGATAATAATGAAGAAGTATTATCTCCAGCAACTATGAGTCCAACATCACCACCTCACAAAAAGTTGAAGTCCTACGCAACACAATTTCATGATGACACAGATTTAGATGAAACAAGTAGTAATATGACAATTGAAAAACATGCTCATCGTGAATTAGAAATCTATTTACAACTGAATTTAACTAATTGTAAATGTTTAAATGATGATATTGACAATCTATTGTTGTTCTGGAAAGAACAAGAACATGTACTACCGAATATGTCACGATTAGCAAAACAAATTTTTTCTATTCCTGCCTTTTCAGCTGCAGTAGAACGTGCATTCAGTTCAGCCGGTATTGTCGTACCACAGAGAAGAACCAATATCAATCCATCTATAGTTAATGATATTATACTTATTCGATCGGCTGCAGCTTATTTGAAGACCCACACATAGACTCTACTTAAGTTTCTTTTTTGTAAAAAGTGATTATTTATAAAAGGAATGTATTATTAAAAATAAAGTATTTGATAAATATATTATTTCTTCGGCTTATACCGGGGCGGGGCGGGGCGGGGCCCGTCGCAAGAATGGCGAGTCGGGCGGGTCGGTCCAAGAAGCTGGCTGTGAGGGGTACGGGCGGAGCGGGCATAGATTTGCCGGGGCACAGGTGAGGCGAGGATTCTCATAAAGAATATCCACTGGGGTCCGGGTGTGACGGGTTTGTGAATTTTGCGGAGCGGTCCCGCGGGGCATGGAAAAACAATGCCCCGCACATCTCTGGTTTAAACTAAAAAGATTATATTAAGATAACTGGATAGTCTAGTTGGAAGTACCTACCTCTCAGTTCGCAAGATGTTAAAACTGCATCCTCAGTGAAATATTTGATAGAGTTATAGAGACAATTGCCATTTGCAATGACATCAATCGGAATCATATTTTGAACATCTAAAGATGTGCGCTGAAGATATAATTTGGCTTCTTGGTATACCTTATGAATAACTAGGTTGAAATAAGTAATGGGTGCAAGTCTTATCAGTGTTAAAAGCCAGTCCATCTAAATTGCCGAAAGAGACCATATGACTATAAACCTTTTTTGCGAAAACTTACAGCCCCGATTTGTCTACAAATAGTCTTGATTCGATCATAATAGCCGTCGGCAGTGGATGCCTTGTCAAATTCCATTAAAAGTGTCTTAAATATTTTAAAACGATTTGTTTTTCAACAATTTAAACAGCAAGAAGGTGTTGTCAATTTAGAACAAAACAGACCTCGGTGGGTGTGAGGTTTAGATGTGGGTATGAGTGTGAGGTGTGAGTGTGAGATGCGGGTGTGGGTTTGTGTGGATGCCCTCATAATGCAAAGACACCCACACCTGAAACGAATTCTCTACCTCAAGTTTGGGCTTTGCCAATACGTAAACC
>CAJNOP010002024.1:0-20691 GCA_905250075.1 Rotaria sp. Silwood1 | reverse complement strand
CTAGTGCAACTTAAAATCGCCGGTTATTTCAATTTCTTCTAGTAGAACTTGAAATTTTAATTTCTACTAGTAGAATTTTAAATTCTACTGAATTTTAATTTCTACTACGACATATATACACTTTTCTCTAACACTCAACAAACAATATTGTTCATTATCAATTGTCTTCTTGAAGTTTGAAGAATTATCATTGTGTATCAATTTGTTGTATTTCTTCTGTAAACAAATGATGAACGCTATCGTAGTCATCATATTATGTCATAATGGATATCAGACATCTTGTCATTAGTTTGATTCTTGATAGTTACTCTGAGACATAGGCATGGTTACGGTTTATGTTGTATTTGATTAAGCATAACTGATTGATAGGAAATATCGATATGATTATTCATTTTGCTATCGTTAAGAAAAGCCAATATTAATTTTGTAATTATTTGTATCAAAAAATGATTGGATATTTGGTTTTAAAATTAGTTCGAGAATTTTAATTTATACTAAATTATAACTGAAAAGATTGACTTAAATTTTTGTTTTTAAATATGAGAAAATTATTTCGTATATGCATACATAAGTAATGAATAAAATAATCTTATTCATGCTGTGATTTCATTCGAAAAGAATATTCTAGTACCAGCTTAATTTGTTCCGTCTTGTTTTTAAATAGATTAAATTGAGATTTGAATTTTATATCATCACGCGATATTGTCAGCGAATATACACGTGCTATATGAATACTCTCTTGTGGTATGCACCTTTCATCCAACCAACTTCATGTATCACACGTTCACTTTTTGCTATTATATGCCTATTATCACATTTTTAACAAGTTACCGCTGCTAGTATGGCGACATGTAGTGATAATGAAATCAGGAAAATTATATTTTATTTTTATACTAGTCATCTTGTTCCCGCTTTTTATTCATTTAGTTCTTTGAAAGAGAAAAAAAAACCATTTTCAATCTTGTGATAACGTTAAAATAAAATACAAAAAAAAGAAAAGAATCGATATTCCACAGGAAAGAGTTGAGTTAGTAGTTACATTTAATTACGTACAATCGATTTGTTGAAATTACTTTTCAAAATAATTGTTGATTGAAAAATTCATCATTTTCGTTATGGTACACCATGTAATGGTTAGGAACCGTTTGATTGATGAAGTTTATCAACCAGATCGAGTCCCTGAAATGTTATTTTGAAGCTAAATTACTGCATTGAACTGTATTTCATAAGAATTGCTTGAGTACAGTTCGAAGAATCTGAACTGATTTATATATGACATATTCAAAGTTTGTTACCTACTATCATTTCATAGATTCGTTGTAATAACTACTAGCTCAGATATTTTTTCAAGTAAAAATTAAAGTAACTCTTTTTTATGAACTTTTATGTGTCAAAGCCACTATTTTTGGTATGCCCTAAACTATTGGTTTATATGAGAAACATAAAAGACACGTTGTTATCATGAATCATTAATGATAATCTTATGTCTTAATTAGCAGATAAATCTCAGTAACAATTCTTTAGATTAATAAATATGAGTATTTATTCTTTTATTTAAAAAAAAATATGATCGTAAGAATTTGATTCTTTTATTCTCATGGATAAAGTTGATAATAATAAAAAAGAAGCATTTTATAGATAACAAGAATCTGATTTGAAATAAGTAATTTTTGTTGTATTAAGATGAATGTTTAGATAGTATAAATCGTAATTTCAATATCATCTTCTTTGAATACATTTTGAATTAGTTGAGATACTTTATTCCAATCAAGTTTATCTAATCCACAACCTATTCGAGGCATTCCTAAATGACGAACATTATGTTGAATACATAAATCTCGCATTACTCGAAGACTTGATTCTAATGTAGCCATAGTTGGTTTATAAAAATATCGTTCTTTTGTTACCAAATAAAAAATACAACGATCATCTGCAGTAAGATAAGCACAACCGCCAACTGGTACATCTATGCAAATCAACAGAAAGAATATAAAAAAAATAAAAAATTCTTTCTAAAATTTTGTTAAATTGAGTAGATTTTCATTCGAGTATGTATCCAAAACGACTGCTTAACTTCGAATTAATTTACTGATTTCAAATTAGAAACGCACTTTGTTTTTGTAGTTCATTGATTTGACCAAATTTATCACGAAATAACATTGCAATGCCTTTCGACATATTCAAATCTCTTGAAACACAATGTGCAAGCGATGTAATTGATGAAGCTGAAAAAAGATCACCATGCATTTCACGAAAGATTAATGGCATTGTTTTTAAATCTTAAATATGTAAAAGTATCAATCGATTTCTTTCGATGCTATCAGAGAATGTTCATTGAATTATATCTCTAATTAATTTTAATTTATTAAATAAAAACTTATATATATATATATGTATATAGCGAACTTATTTAAAAAAATAATTAGCACTGTATTTAATGAAGAAATAAAATAAAAAAGAAACGAGATTCAGCAAAATTAGAAATTCATTAACAATGACGAATAAATAATAAATAAATAGTTAACAAATGAACAGCACATAAATAAATAAAATATACTGATGATAAACGAGGACGATGAGTTAATGTTATACCAAGTTTACTAAACAAAAAAAAAAGGAATATGAATATTATTTAATTACTTTAAAAGGTGACTATAAAGGTTGGATTATAGAATGGAATATATATAGAATTGCAAAAAAAAAATGGCTTCCATTATCTAATAGCGTATGGTTTACCAAGTTCTACTGCATATCATTATCATCGTTCAGGCCATGGTGAAATGTGACGAACGTTGTGCATCTATTGACATATGAATGATACGCAGTAGAACTTGATAGTACTTACACTTTTAGATAAAGTCTATCTGTAAGTCATACATATATATATATATTCGGCTCTGTAGTTGAAAAAAATCATAGTCACCTTTCTTGCACAAAGAGTTTACCTTTTTAATTCCCCTAATAAATTTAATAATGCGGTAGGTGTATCAATTGTGGAATCTAAAGTATATTTAATTAATTAGTTTTTAATGATTAATGCCAAATAATGTTACGTTTATTTGCCATTGTCAATGGAATTTCTTCATCTTTGACATCAATTGCCGTCCTAAATTTATTAGAATAGTTTGTAACAGAAATATTAAAGACAACAATTAACTTGATTGTAATTAACTATTTTGTATGATTATTTAAAGAAAATTTCGATTTCATTAAATAATATCAGAGATTAATTATTTAGAAAATTATTTTGAGTCTCTAACACATAGTAGTTCTTTGAAATATTCCCTCGACTGTAGGGAGGGTCATATGAAAAAAACTAAAATGCGTTTGTCTGTCTGTTTGTGGCAGGTCAAAAAAACATTTTTCCGAAAAATTTTTTTTAGTGTAGAAACAGACTTTTTGAGAAAAAATAAATTTTTTCGACAACACCTGAAATTTTTTTCAAAAAAATTTTTTTTTTTGTGGGGGTCAAAAAAACATTTTTTTTTCGAAAATTGTTTTTTTTAATGTAGAAACAGAGTTTTTTGAGAAAACTGCACTAATATTTTCTTAACAAAGTATTTCGATAAGACTCAGATTTTTCAGCTGCAGAATGAAATTGAAGAAATCAGAAATAGTTCACAACGAAGCTTTGGTTTAGAAATCCCCGTTGAGAATTCTCATGCTATAGATCTAATGGTTTTTCGAATTAAGCCGAGTTTGGGATTAGATGAAGTGTAAATAAAAAAAGGATGGTGCTGTGGAGAAATAGAACGAAACATAGCAGCGGCTAGTCGTGAGTGGCGCCCCGGAGAGGCGCCGACGAACGATTAGCCGCTGCACTTGAAAGTCCCTTAAAGAAATGCTTCAAGCTGCTGGTATTGATCAAATAGACATCAAGAATCTAGGTCATACGGGTTTGAATAAGGAGTAGCAGTTGCTAAGAACTGAGAAATATTTTGAAATAAAGTGTGAGAACGGCTTTTCTGCACGTGTGGGATATTTGAATAGTACATTTGAGAGAAAACATTATTTATAGAATTTATATTCGTTCTATCGGAATGCTATTTGAATGAAATAAACGGGGGTTTCTTTGGTGGGATGCTTTCTTGTCGATACTAATTCAAATGTCGAAATGTATTTGGATATATTGAAGCTACCTATCTAGTCTGATGGCTAATATGAGTAGGAGCTTCTTTCAAGTGTAGTAGTCCGATTATAGACCAGACCTAATATGATTAATTGTAAGCTAGAAGTTCAAATAAGCCCTATTTTGTTAGCGGACGCTCTAGTAAACAATATTGTCGGCAGATGTGTCAGCAAGGAACGGACTTTTAGTAGAAATTTTAAGGAGTATGGCGCATTTTCACGAAAATGTCGCGAATGAGCTTTGCTTCATTACCTCTCAGAAAGCTGAATATAAGCTTCTTTTTGGGTATATATGGATGTGGTCATCATAGTGTGGTTCCTTAGATTTACTGTTGAGTGTCAATGTGATGGTATCAATTTCATTGGATGCATTTGTGACAAAATGTTTATCCGGGCCCGCATAATATTACGCACAATGAGATTGACGCCAATGTCAGCGTACACATGCCTACCCACTCTTTTGGAACATCGGATACTAGCTGTGTTGAAGACTGTAAATCGGAAGAAAAAATGGAAAGGACCGAATATGCAGTCGAGGGTCAAGCGAGTCACACGAACGAGCGTTACTTGTGCATAATTTATTTGATCTTCGTATAACATTAGACTTTCTTTTAAAACAATTACATTAATTGTGTTTATGTGGAGTGATCAATTGTACACGATGTAATTGTTTTCGTTTCTCTTTTATCTTTCCACATTGTTTCGTTTGTGAGCAACGGATGTACGTTCACTTTATAGATGATAGCAACTTTTTGTACCAGAGACCAAAAATAAAACACATCTGAATTATTTTTCAACATGTTCTTGAACCAAAGTGAACCCAAAATGATTGTTAGAAACACCAGAATGAACTGAACGAAACTTCAACCAGTAAAACACAATTTGATTCAATTTCCGCCGAGATTATTGAAAAAAATATAGTAACAAGCACTACATTTAATATGAAAATAAAATTTTACTTTTCATGTCCTTACCCCCAATGGCAACTGGAGTTACCATTTTATGTCGTCCAATTTCTTATTCGACTAATATCTTTGGAAATTTTCAAGCACATTTCTTTCAATAGCAGCAGCTTCCTACAAAATTTATCACATAGGATAATACTAGGCTATACATTTCTCGTAGGTAAAAATAACAAAAAAAAAACATAAAGGGATCCTTTTCATCAAAAGCCACCCAATTCGTCTCTTTTGTAAGTCATAAATCTCGAAAACAAAGCAATGACACAGGATCGTGTATTTTGTCAATCGATAGCTTGGTAAGTTTCCTATACATAACGTCTAAAGAGTTTTTAATATCTTACGTGTTGAATTTTCAACGATGTTTCTAAAAAATGGCAATTCCAATTGCCGATGGGGAGTAAAGGGTTAAAGAAATTATTCATATTAATCACATGAACATTATGATAAAGAAAAAAACAAAATAGGATCTGAAATCAGTGTCTTTTCACAAACTTCTGTTTGATTGAATTGATTTCGATAAAATTCTATATGATTGAACAATTTCTATTATTAGTCGATTGAAAATGATTTTGTCATTTTAATTTCGAGAGTGTGGGTGTCGATGTAGGCGAAGAACGAAACTACATGCCCAAGCTCATCCATCTACCCTCACATACCCATACCCTTTTCTTGTCGTTGTGAATAGGCACTCTCTTTTGAATTCTGTATGATCGCTGCGAAGACACTTAACTAATGGCATACGTAATCCATCCAAAGAATTTATTTATCTTTTGATTGCACAGTTCATCTGAAACAATAGATAGTGATCTATACGCTGAGAAAAAAAGATCTGGTTTACTGCTTATATTTAGATTTTGTTTTTATGTATCATTTATGAGAAAATACTAACTGCCTTTGGTCATCTGCATCATGCGGGTGTGAATCGAATAATATACAGCACATGTATAGATATTCAATTTGATGACTTTTATTCAATCTGTTATAAAATACAACGAAAAATATATATACCAAATGGCGAAAGTAAGAAGATATGACAAAAATATATCCGTTGTTAGTGATTTAACTAAAAAAGAAAAAAGCAAAATTTAGTCGCTTAAATGAGGAGAAATAAGGAGAAGAAACAAAAAACTCAATACCAATTATAATTAGAACTATGACTATTAGAGTAAATAAGTGATAATCAGAGAAGTATTGTTTGATGTTGTTGGAAGAACAAGTATAGGTATCTGTCGTTGGAGTATGATCGTCAACATTCATAGGCATTTGATGTATTTGAGTGCTGTGGTATTGTTCTACAACGTGTAATAATTGTTCATTGTTGTTCGTAACAAAATTGATTGCTACACATTTTTCAGAGAATCGACTATCATAGCCAATACTTAAAAGAGTATAGGAAAAGGTAAACATAAAAACACTAAGACATGTATGCTAACGATTTCTAGTCTTACCGATGAATATAATTTTCAGGTTTGCTGGGTAAGTCATAATTAATGATAAGACTAATTTGTGGTACCTCAGTGATAGGTGTAGGTGAATCAGCTGTATTTAAAATAGGACTATAACCTGTTCGAAATTTTCTCATAACAGCATGACACTCCATTAGGTTCATATTACCATGCTAGAATGAAGGAAAAAAAAGGCAATAGAGTTTGTATCACTTCTTATTTGCTCTAATTATATTTAATGTGAAGATCACTAAACAGAAAAGAAGAATGAGTTTACGATTGATGTATTTAGCATTCTGTCCATTCTAGATGATTACATGTATGAAGCCAAGAAAATTCGAATGGTTGGTAACATTGATCACAAATCCTTAACGAAAATGACAAGAAAATGTCGACATTACACTTACCACGGCGGACACAGTAAAATCTCGTGAAAAAAATTCTTTTGTTAACCATTTAACTTTTCGAAGTGTGTTGCAAAAAATAACAGCTCGTTCGATTCGAAAAGTTTTGTAAAATTCACAAAGCATATCTACTTTCCGTTCCTAGATGACATTCAAATAAAAATCTAATCACTGTTTCGTAAGATTTTGTCCATTCGTTTTACCTCACGTTCGACAAAAACGTAAAATTGACGAATCTCTTCGAGGGTTAATTTATTTTTAACAAGAATTTTAATCGGATTCTTCGTGAATTTAGTCGTAACTTCGAGTACGTCGCTTGGCATAGTAGCTGATAGATGAATAACCTGTATGTGTTGTGGGATGATTTTCAATATATTACAGATTTGTTTTTTGAAACCATGTGATAACACTTTATCAGCTTCGTTTAATATGAGTAATTTGATATTTTTGCTAACTAAGATAGAAATAAAGATACTCCATTAGGAACAATACTGTCGAACACCTACGAGAAACTGATCTTTTAAGCATATCGTAAACATATCCTGGTGTACCGACAACAATTTGAACACCTGCTTCAAGATGTTTCATGTCGTTACGAGTATTAGTGCCATCGATAAAAGTATAACATGTGACATCTATATAATGACCGAGGGCTAAAACTATTTTTTGAATCTGTACAGATAAGAACAAAGAAAAATAATCATTCGCAATTCGAAAGACTCGTGACTCATATAAATTTACTTCTTGAACTGACTTTTGAGTGGGTGTTAAAATTAAAACTTGATAATCCACAACTTTAACATCGAGTTGTTGTAATCTCGGAATAGCAACCGTTTTCATTTTTTTTGTACCCGACTGCGCTTGGACATCAGCATCATGACCTATGATAATGATCAATAACAACAGAAACAGAAGAGCTTGCTCAACATACTTACCGGAAATACTTATTTTGATCGCACGTTGTTGAACAGCAGCCAGTTGTTCAACGTCATAATCATAAACACCAGGTATAAGTAGTTCACGTAAATTCATTTGATCGAATTGTGCGTCTATTTCAATCTGTGGGCCATCGATTGTTTCATCTAAGAAGACAATTGATTGAAGTCAATTCGCACTTCGAAATGAAATCTATCGCTCCTCTTCCCTTACCAGGTTCCACGGATGGAATATATGTGTTCAAATTTTGAATGGTGTCATTCCTAGAAATAGCAATAATAAAGGAAACGAACAACAAGCATAGGTTAAAAGAAGAAAAGCAAAACGGATTGTACTCCTTCTCATATATTCAGTTTGATTGTTGATATAGTCAAACGTCAAATAAATGATAAAAGAGTCAATATATATTATTTTTATAAGTTAAAAACAATAGTGTGCTCTCTCTGGATCGATTTCAGTACACATTTCGAGAGTCAGACAAGTCGTTTGAGCAATATGTTGAACTATTCAAGATGTTTCTCTATCATCTAAACTACAGAGTGTCTGGTTGACATCAATAGAGAGACTTCGTACAAATGAAATTTTTTCTTAGCAAATCGTCAATTTCAATAGGAGTTTCTATTATGTAGTAATATATGTGACTGCGATTGAGATTGTATCCTTCTAGAATAATATTTTTCTTAGTGTGTTCTAAATAAATACTGAAAAGTTTCTTATAATTAATATCATTACTATCTGTTCGTGCTAGTGTAAATATGAATAGCCAATTCATCTAAACTCACACCAACAGTCCTGTATCATTTGGTGACGAAAATGATCATTGTTAGTAAAAAGATATCAAGCAAAACAAACTGTACGTTTTACTTAAGTACACTGTAGTAAATATACTTCTCAAAAGTTTTGAGTAAGTATTATTTACCCTTGTACTTACCGTAATGGTAGCGAACTAATGTCTGAATCATTTGACACATGAGAAATAATTTTTCTTTTGATAGCATCAGTCAACAGTTCCATCCAAACAAGATCATCTTCTGCAATTTTTGTCAGATTACCAATAATATATAAAGCGCATTTTGCACGAGTCAATGCAACATTCAATCGTCTCATATCTCTCAAGAAACCAATTTGATTACCACTTCGAACGCATGAAACAATAACAAAGTCCTTCTCTTGACCTTGTGCGCCATCGACAGTCAGGACTTCCACATCAGGAGGAAGAATACTTTGAAGAAAATGCTGTTGAGCACGATAAGGGGTAATAACTGTGATTCGTCTCCTCACTTCCTTGAGAAAATCATTTAAATGACTATCTCCTAGTTGGCGTTCCACCAGATATGCAATCAACCTATGGCAAAGCGCTTTAACGAACCACGCTTCGTTTTCGTTTAGTATTGAGCGGTTATGGTCTCTTGTTTCTCCATCTACATTTCTATCGTAATAATGGAGCGGTTGAAGATTAAACATGTGCATGCGTTCATGCACAGATGAATCAGTTTCCAAGTTTCCTTCATAAAACTTTTGATTTGGAAAAGAACAAATTTGCGAATGCATTCTATACTGAGTAGTCAGTTTCGTGATTGCATCGCTTTCTGATAAAACACCATATAGACGCTCATACAGCGATTTTTCAAGACCATTGTTTCCAGCAGTATTACTAATTACTGTCGGTGGCAATTGCTTTGGGTCCCCGACAAGAATTATTTTTGAACAATTAAATCGTAGAGGGATCAGAGTATCTGCCACCAAACCCTGGGTAGCTAGAATACGAAACAATATATTGTTGTGTTATTATGATTCTAATCAACATATACACATATGTTTGCGTTTACCTTCATCAATTATTACGAAGCCAACCTTGCCAATAAGTGAAAGTAGCCGCGAACTGGCACAATTATTTAATGTGGAAACAATTACTCGAGCATTTTTTAATACTTTTGCTTGATACTTGCTTATATTCACAGGCTCTAATTCGGGCTCTGTTTTAAGGCGTCGGAATATTTTATCAAGTATGATAAAGTTAAGAAAGTGATGGCAGAGTTCTTCATCATTCGGTGGTTGAAAGCCCATGCGAACGAGAGTATGTCGTCCTACATCAGTCATTGAGGATTATTTCATACAAATAAACTCGATTTACTCTACCTGGCCTTTGCTCTTGAGGTAATATTTTAAGTATACGACGCGATAATTCGTCACATGCGTTATTCGAAGGCGCGCATATGAGTATTTTCTGTCTTTCGAATAATTTATTTGATAATAAATTTTGAACTACTCCAGCAATAGTTGTACTTTTTCCAGTACCTTTACGAAGAAGGAGAAGCAAGAGCATCCGTCGAATCAATGAATAGTAAAAGTTTGTGTCTTACCTGGCGGACCAAGAACTAAATGCAATCGTTCTATATCATCAGCATAGATGTGCTCAGCAATATCAATTATTTTGGTTTGTTGCAAGTTGTAGCCGGGCTTCTCTTTTGTTGGCTTAGAAAAGGTACTAGGAAGTCCGAAATATGTATCTTTAACCTCTGGAAATATTAGAGAGCATCTATGGGGACAATTGTCGAATTCATTAATTGCTTGAATCATGCGAGCTGATGATGTAATGTTACTAATTCTCACTAGTGGAATTTCTGATGTCATTATTTCTTGTTGCTTTGCAACAACTTTGGCACATTCTTCAGAACAATAAATGCCAAGAACAAGACGTAATATGGCCCTCGCTACTTTATCTACTGTACTCCTAGCTGTCGTTGGATACGCATTTCTTCTATGTTCCTTGATTCGTATCTGTCGCACATAGACAATAACACCCAAATATTTCTTTCCATTGATAATCACACAAAGAACATCGAATAGACTAGGTGCTTTGGTCGAGTGTCTGAACGAATCATCTAAACAGTAGACATCAAACAATATGGAGGAATTGTTGCAAAAAGTCTTACCAATTGTTGAATAAATTGTTCCCACGATAATAGCAGTTTGTTTCGTTCCGCATGCTGTAGACATTTTTTCCATATCTTTCACACTGATCACTATTGTACGATCTTGAGGGGGCACTGCATTATTTTTGAAATCATGCAACATTGAAGCCCACGCTTCGGAATAATGTAATGTTGTGAGACCGGAACAGAATTTCGAAAATTCAGCTTGAATTTTTAAATTACTACTTGAATGATTTAACGAAGTACCTATTTGATTAAACGGTTTAAATGGATTTTGTGTTTTTTTATAATGTAATTCTCTCGCAGAAGTGTTCTCTTGGGCAAGTAAATCCGGATTCCATTCAGTGACAATTATATCAAGTAGCTTACGAACAGAAGAACTTGAATCCTGTCCCCATGTCGATGCTCCTATAATTGTTTGTCTGTTCGAATGACTTTTTAACTTGTCATCTGGATCTATATAGCTGACGCGAAAACCTCTGAGTTTCTTTGTATAGCATTGGGATAACAGATTTATTAATTGAGCTTTCCGCCAAAGTTCTCTGTCGGGTCCATTCCGACGTTGTTCTAACCAAGCGCAGTTAGAATATGGATCACTGCTCGTGGTCATATCTTTGTTTGTTTATATTGATTTAACTGATCTATAATGTAACAGAAAGAAAAGAAATATAATTGAAAATCGTTTTGTCTCTTAATTTTTTGAACAGTTGATGCTATAGAATACAAAGGAATGGTCAAGTACAATGATGAGATAATTTCATTGAAAGACAGGTCTATTTTGAAGATTTAGCAACTCATTCCTTTGTGGAAAAGCAAAATTTGCATGCTAACTATTTTTGCAAGACCATTGACGAAAGACTTCTATTTTTCTTCAACGAAATTGTTTTGATTTTACCGAAGAAAGTCAACAAACGGCTGTGTTTATGTTATATTCCGTGAATTCTACAACGACCTTTGTTGTCATCGGTTTCCTTTATTCATAAATCTTCAAGAAATCATTTACTTCCACAAAATTTCCGATGATTAGAGCATGAACTGATCTTCTGAATTTTAAATAATTATAGCTTGCAGCTTTACTATCGAAACTGATTACGATTATAACTATACGTTTGTGTTACACTAACCTGTTCCATTTCTTAAGTTCTCGTAGTGTCTGAGTTCTGCAACTACTAATAAATATTTTTAAAATATCAGTAAACTTATATGTTATTGAGCTAACAAATATCAATTGAAGAGAGTTTTGGACAAAAGACAAACCCAAAAAGTTATATACAGTTTGTTTTTTTGTAAACTTAGTTGTTTTTGTAAGAGTTTTTGATCCGCATAGTTTATGTATAAGACTTATTTTCGTATATTCCTCTTAACTAGAATTGTAGGCTTCGTAAATGAATCCGATTATCGATGACTTTGGCTAGTTCTTTTGTATTAACTAAACATGGAGGAGCGTGTGACTGCGAACTAACAAGATTGGTCATAGTCGAATTAAATGAATACTCTCACTTATAGACTAACTCATTAAAAATATGAGCTACCAATAGCTTACATAGATTACGATGTTTACATTTCATGATATTTGCAGTTTGTCATGTGTCCAATTCCGCTACGAAGTATCACACATCCTTATTTCTCTTTTGTGATCGTAAGTAAATGTAATGCGACTTTTTTTCATAGGGAGAGGTAATTTGAAGCCAATTATAAATTTTTGTTTATTAACCTTATAACTAAGACAGATTTGCCCATCTATAACGAAAAAGGAAAATGTATTGCCCCCTGACATTTCATGGTATGAGCATATCACAAATCATAAACTTTTTGAAACTTCAATATGTCGAACATTCAGCACATTCATTCAACTCGACTCTGGTCAATCTCCTTAGCTTACAATATACGGTCTTTTCCTTTAATCTATATAAGTCTTATGCTATATTTCTTTAGTTTAAGCTATGTATACAATTTAAGTACGAGACAATAAACAAAAAACTGAAGCATTTTGTGTATGTCAACATGATACCCATTGGTGTTCAACAAGTTACTCTATCTGATTAGTTTTCGATTTTCGTCTTTCATCTAACAATCGTAGCTAAAAAACCAGAAACAATTCTATTCCTTTTCTTTTCTTCATTGTCCATAGAAAGAACAAGTACGAAGTACACATGTGATTTAAACGGAAGGATAGAGATAGCATTGTTATCTAATTGCATAGTAAATAAACTACTCAAGACAATTACAACTTAGATAGAAAAAAAACTTATAAAAAATTACAGCGAGCGAAACTGCAAGTGAAAAAAACCATAGTCTATCTGCCTCGCCTTATACACATTGAGTGGAGAAACTGATTGAAGATTCAAATTTTTCGTCTTTGACAATAATTTCGTACCAATAATCAATACGAACTGTCATTATATTCGATCAGCTATAGATAAATTCTGTACAACTTTTCTCATATCTAGATCGATTCCAAGCTATTCGAGTCAATTCCAAGTCTAGAATAGGAATTGATGAACCCGTATTTGCCACATCTTTCTTTTTTTTTGATCAATAAGAACTGCTTTGACTCTTTCGAGAAACTCATAATAATAAGTAGTGGAATGTTGCCATAAACGGATAGCCATTTTTTGCATACAGTTATTGTATAATATATAATTCATACAAAAATATAAAACTAAACGTCGAATATACTTCTTAAACTGTCATGTAAGAATATTATAATTTAATTTAACTTATAGCTCATAAATTACGAAAAGTAAATAATTTATGTTTAAAATAAATTCACAATAATTTATATTTATCAGTAAATATAAATTGTGACAATATATATTTACTAGCAAATATAAACTACAGTGAAAAATAATTTACACTTCTAATAAATGTAAATTGCTGAGAATTTAATTTACTAGTAAATATGAATCAACACCCCTAGTGAGTATGTTCACTTACTGAAAAGAATGGAATGATAAAGATTTTATGTTAAAGAAACTTTCTATTGATTGAAATTGGCTGCGTATATGTTGAATTTATTTGGAATGTTGTTTTTAAAGACAGCATATGGCGTGCTTCACGAAGAAAACAAACAGAAAAAATTCTAACGAGTAATAGAATATTCATGTTTTGATTATGTCGTTGTGTTTTTGTGTTTGTTTACGAGATGATTCAACTTTTCACATTTTCATTCTTTTCTGGTTACTAGGTGTTGTCATCTACTGGTTAATTTATAATAGATACAAATTATGAGAAATTTACATTTATCATAAATTACTTATCATTTAATTTACGCGTATATTAAATCAAAAGTAAATGTAAATTTGACATTCCTACCTACTATCACATAGAAATTTGATAAATCATTTTAATTTAAATCCAATAAATTACGAAAAGCAAAAAAGAGTCATTTTTAACATAAACGTGAATCATGATTTCACATTTATTATAAATGTAATTTCTTTTTGTTACAAGATTGATATTTACGAATGAAAATAAATTATTTTATTGCAGAATTTATATTTACAAGTAAATGCAAATCATGAAAATTCACATTTATTTGTAAATACAAATTAGGATAATTTATATTTCTTTGTACATATAAATCCTGTAACAAAATAATTTACATTCATAATAAATATAAACTGCTTATCATTTAATTTACGTGTAAGGGTGTGGATGTGCTTGAATGTGAGTATGAATGCTGATCTTCTCCTTACTACATCCACGTCAAACTTTTGTATGAAATAAAGGAAATGTTAATCAAATCGGTTAAAATGTAATAGACAAATTAGAACGACTAAGCAAGCAGTTCAGATAATTTACACTTTTCAAATTTACTTTTATCTCGAATAAATGAAAGTAAGGTCCATATTCAATGTATCAATTTTGTACACATTTATCTGTCATTTTGATGAAGATCTATCTTTTTGAAAATAAAACTGTAGAAACAACAAGTAACGCAGCGCAAACGCTGCTAACCCTCTACTGAAAGAATGAGTTGGATTGAAGATAAGATATTAGAAGTACTAGATATCTGAAACGATTCGTTGGCGACACGTTAAGGAGCGGAATGAAACAAACCATTATTCTTCAAGAGTTGAAAATGTAGATTCCCATACCCTAGTCGAACATCTTGTAAGTAAGATCTTGACCCAGATGCAAGGTACAGAAATGTGAACAGATCTTGAAAATTTAGGTACAAGATAATCATATTATCTTGTACTAAGATCTTGAATCAGATCTTGAGTACATACTAAGATAAAACATGTTTCATGTGTCGTGATTTTTGACATGATTCATGATATATTCTGAGAGCTTGGTTCAAACCTATCATATAGATCATTTATTATTTTTTTCTGTAAAACCATGAGATGGCATTGTTTTCAATTTATTTTCATTTTAATTATTCCTATTCCGAATAACTGAAGCAAGTCAGATCTTGAAATCTGACTGACCTGGAGATGACTCGATCTCCATTAGACCACTTCGTGGTAGTCCTCTCTCGATCATCGATCCAGATCAGCATGTTCTCGAATAATTAACAGCCGAGAAACAGTTCAGAAAAAAAAATCGTTTTCAAAATCGATGTTTGGTATGTTTAATCATGTTGTTTATATACAGCTGTGTGGGTGTGGGTGTGGGTGTGGGCGTGGGTGTGGGTGTGGGCGTGGGTGTGGGTGGGGTGTGTGGGCGTGGGCGTAGGCGTGGGTGGGTGTGGATGTGTGGATGTGGGTGTAGATATTAATTCCGCCTATACCCACACTCGCACACCCACAGTGACAGCGACAGCCACACCCACCCACACCCACACGCTATTATGAATTATAAATTATGTCAAAATTTTAGGTGTCCTTAATTTTTATTTTTATTGTATATACTTTGTCAGTTCAGAAAATGTCTATTTAATTTCTTTTTTTTATTATGCATTATCACAATATTGTGGTGATTCTTCTCAAGTGTATCCAACAACTTTCAATGAAATCAGTCGTGATTAAATGAAAAAGACATTTTGTATTCTTAATATAGAAGAAAACAGAGATTCTCGATCTTGTCATCAAATATTAGTGTCAACAGTTATAAATAAATAGAAGTCTTTCAGTAAAGATATGATGTATTAGAATAATAGAACTGAAAAGAATGCATACAAGTTCTACATTTGAGCTTCATAGGAGCTGTGATAACAAGTTTTTTCGTATCTAATTGTAAGATACATTTCAGTATCTGATTGAAATCAACAACAACTCTATTGATCTGCAATTCATCATCTTGTGAAAAACACGACAGAATATATCGTTTGTCTGTTATATGAATGATATTAATTAACTAACATATTCGTTGAAACGATAGTTATTCATCTGTTTCCAAAGGCTTCGATCCTACAACTATTACAAATAAACTACCAATGATATTCATATAGAGTGAGAAACCTATGACCTTTTTACTTTCTCGACGACGTAAAATTCAATATAAATATAGTTTGAAGTTCATTTTAATGAAACTTACATGAAAAAAAACGAAAAAAGACACTACACTTATCATTATTTTTCCCTTTAACCAAGATGTTTGAAGTTCAACAAAAATTAGTTTTGAAACAGTAAAGACTTCAACTCCGAATCCTTTGCTTTAGAAAATTTCGAATTCTAATGATGGACTTTATGAGCATTCGACAGATGTGTGAAAACTTAGAAACTCTTTTGAATATTCAATCAAAATCTTGGAAATCTATTTTGTTTTCTCCTTATGCGTCTTTAAGTCAGTATTTTCAAGATACTTATGTGTTTCTGAGTTCGATCGGGTTTTGTATAATACGAATGTTTTCCCTAACTCTTGTTTTTAGAAAAGATTTTCTATTCATCAAGATGATTGCATCATTGAGTTTTATTTTGTACACATTTGACTTAATCTTATCAAAACTGAATCTATGATTGGTATATGATGTCCACTTTGACAAGGTCTTTCTTTAATTTAGCACAAAAACAACAATGCAGTGTACTAATCGATTCGAGTCTATTGAAGTACATAGCTATGTGGTGCCAAATATCAATGGTTGTCGATGCGTAACTAATCCAATTCTAGCAGTATGACAGTTTGACAGGCTACACAATTTGCTTACAGAACCATTCGTTTTTTATAATAGTAAATTTTCAGAATTTGAGTCTTCTATTATTTCAGCAAAATTTTTATTTTAGTTGTGCTCTCAGCTTCTCATCCAAACTTCTTCTCAGTAATTCGATCTGTTTCATCATCTAAACTGTATTTTCAGTCTTCTGTTTGCTATTGAACTATTTTTCTTCAAAGACAATTGTTTCTTTGAACATGAACTTGGCTTTGTCTACTGACTACAACGGCTGTGTGAGTTAGTATCGTACTCTAGAATCATCACGATTCAGCGTTGTGGTTGTCTCAAAGATCACAATTTTTTATCTATCAAATATTAAAAGTGAAATGAAGCCGGCAGAAAGACAATCCAAGATTGGTATGAGTCCATCTATATTGATCTACAATAAAACATCCTTTTTGTTTCCATGATGATGATCAAATTCTTGGTGAACGATTCTACTCTCATCTATCGAAACTACATGCATTTGTGTGAAATACAACATGACAGAAACATCATTCATCACATTGAGAGGTAGGAGTGTGTCGGTAGGAGAAGAAGATCAACCGAATTCACACTCTTATCAAATATGTTTCTATGCAGAGGCTCCTATGCATCATACTGAAACAATAAATATTCATTATCGACAATAATTGACTGACGATTTTTTGATAGAAGAAGTATGAGTGAAGATGGAATAACACTTTATTATGTTCCTTCATATCATACAATCGCCTCGTTTACATAGAAAGCATCCGTTTATATATGGTCAGACAGGAGAGAAAGAGAGAGTGAACACATAAAGAGATAGAAGAAAGGAAAGAGTCGATAGACAATACTAATGATAGTGATGACAGAACATATATCACAGTGCTATTCTAGTGAACGATCAGCTAATGAACGATATGGGGATATACAATAGAGTAAGAGACGATGTTACATATTCATCAATGACAGACAGGTTATGTATCAACATTATCGACAGCATCTCCATCACAACTGCTACCAAAACCCTTACCTTGGGTTTTGAGAGGTGCCTTAGCAATCATTATACAAATACTACCTTAAAAGCTGACATCGATCGCAAAGCAGTTCTTTCGAAACTTAAGAAAAAATGAAAGGGAAGCTTTAGCGTACTCTTCTATGTAAAAAATACTCAATTTTAATAACTTAGTTTTGTTGATGGTATTCTTTAAAGAAGAAAATATTCAGAATTTTCATCAACTCCACTGAATGTGCTAAAACTTTAAACACAAATTTCTTCGATACCATTGATTGTAGCAAAAATCTGAAACCCCCATGGACAACAAACGTCTTCGATTAAAAATGCATTCATCAAAGTCGTAATTAGACACATGAAAAGAAAGATACGAAATCATGTGTAATAATTTAAATAGACAAACGCATCAAAGCTATGCTGTGTCGACTCATATCAACGACTACCAATGCGTTATTAATATGATCGTAAAAGCATAGCAAATAGTATGACAGATTGCAGTCTTAACACATAGATCTCTTTTCAGAAAAAATAGTGGATTACCATCTTTAACTATTCGAACATCATCTTGATCTTTTATCAAGTATGCTCAGCAACTTATTTTTTACTATCAATTTCTCGTTCTCAATTGTGACTTCAACTTTCGCTTTTCTCTTTAATGTTATGATGATTGTGATTATCATTACTCACCGTCCATGTCGTACTGTCACAAATCTTCTTCTGAGCAATACATGTGTTTTCACTTCGTCTTATTTTTTCAATACTCTTATCGTATCCGTTTACGGTTTTCGAGAGGATTGGGCATTCAACCAACCCGCTTGTAAATTCCGAGGATATTGTTTCCTAGCGTCTTGTGCATCGATTTGCTACTCGTATATGTTTCAGGCTGTTAGTCGTCTCTTTTTCACTGTATATTTTAAACATAAGCGTTTGCTAACTTTTCGAATTCATTGGTATATGGCTGCTCTGAATTGGATTATCGGTATTCTATATTCTATTGAATTATTTTTCTTTGAGGACGGTTACGTCTTTGAAACTGAATCACGTCTTTGTATGCCGACCACAAAAACATTCTCCACATCCATTTACGCCATTTTCGTTGGTTTTGTTGTTCCACTTAGCTTGTCTATTGTTATTTACAGTATAATATGGTATCGTGCCCTACAATCGTCACGACGGATCGCAATCGCGGCCTTAGAGGCCCCAAATGTTGATATACCAAATGCGAGACGTGAAATGAAGTTGGCTCGAAATATGGTGATTACAGTTGGCCTTTTTGCTGGTGGAGGTACACCATTCTTAACGCTTGTTCTTTGGCATAGAATCAATCCCAAAAATCCACCACCAGAATCATTTTATTTACTGATCCACAATGATATAACATTTTTTGTTACTCTGATAACTATTACGCTCTTTATGATGAACAAACAGGTAAAGGATACTACTCTCACGTATCTAAAACGCAAACATCAACGTATCCATCCAGAGCTCACTCAACAGCAGACGTTACCCACTACTAGAACATAACTTAACTACCAGCATCAGAGAGATATTATTGGCCTTCACAACTTTAGAACTCTATTCGACATAAAACTGTGGAACATTGTGAACTGTGAACTTATTAAATGTTTTTATTCATACTAATTCTTTTTTTGCTTGATTTTGAGTTAAATAATGGCTGATGTCTATTCTCTACTTGATGCACTTAAACCCCTCTGCAGAATAGAAGTCCACCCTATAATAGAAGCCCATCCGGAATAGAAGCCCAGTCCCAAAGTTATAGTTTTTCGGACGTAATAGAAGCCCACTCGAAATGTGTATATATAGAGAAATCAAGAAGACAAACATTCTATTGATAATTTTCAATTTTTTTAAATTAAATGTTCATGTCATCAATCTATTTCTTTCGTTTTGTATATCTTGTTCTTTGACTATTGAACTTCGTTCGTCAATTGTGACCGTCGACAATTTTGTATAGAAAAAATAATTCTTTTTATTGTGTTCTAATTTTCGATATAAAAACAATCATATATATACATTTTAATACTTGTATTGCAACATTAATTCTCTGTCGATTCGTAACAGTAATTCATTTTCATTCAAGTTGTGAATAAAAACTTATTTGGAATGGAAGAAACTCACTTATTACCATTACATTCTTTAACTCAAGAAATTGATATCGAGTCTGACTCTTCAATTAGTTCAGACGACGAAGTCATTGAAAATGTTATTCAAATGCTTGATAATGTAATAGATTTAACGGATATTACCAACGAATTATAAGACAATGAAGAAGATAATGATCAACAACAAGCTGAAATTGACATTCCAATATCTTCCATGAGTGATACAACAACTAATCTGATTCAACCAACAAAATCTCATTACAGCAACGACAAATCCATCGAAAATTCTTCTTCAAAACGTCGATCTTGGACTGTTCAAGAAAAACTAAATGTTATCAATGCATTTAAAAAATGCAAAAATATTTCTGAAGTTAGTCGACAACATCATTGTGATCGAAAACAGATTCTCGAATGGTTAAAAAAAGAACAACAATTGTTTCTCATCAAGGGCCAAAAAAATGGAAAAAAAGTTGATCGTAATTGAAGCCCACCTTCAAACTTATAATTTTCAAAACAAATTAGAAGCCCAGTGGGCTTCTATTCTGCAGAGAGGTGTGGGTGTGGCTCGGTGAATCTTCGTCTTCTCATTACACCCAGCCACCCACACCCACACCCCGCACCCACACCCATACCCACCCCACCCACACCCACATCCATACCCACCCCACCCACACCCAT
>CAJNOP010002023.1:0-20699 GCA_905250075.1 Rotaria sp. Silwood1 | reverse complement strand
GATAAATCTGTACTTGTATAAAAGCTTTTCATCACTTTTGATGTGATAAACTCTCCATTTGTTGTCCAAATGTCCAGGATATCCTTCTCTTTGATTTCATGTAAAACTCGTCGTTTCCATTCGGAGTATTGATCTTGTATAGCATTTCCATCTATCTGTATATATCCTGAGTTTAACAGCGTATATTCAAGAAGTCCTTGTAATTCAACTCTGCCATAATCAATCATTGTTTGTTTACCTGTTGATACCACTAGGTCGTATAAACGTGAAACATCTAAACAATTTTTCATCAATATAAAAATATATGGTATCTCTCGAAACCGTGTTGTAATTGTTTCAACTAATTGTTGACATAATTCAATCAATTTTTTTCTTGCATGTGTAGTTGAATCTTCTAAATCATAATCACCAGGTCGTATGATGATTGGACGTTGTTTGAATTCACATTTCAATAGATCTTGATAATATTGTTCAATATATTTTGCTGATGGCATCGCTCGAACTTGTGTATCTTCGTCGTCTTCTTCTTGTATATCACAATCGTCATCGATTGTTGGTCCGAGTAAGCCAACTGGTTCCGGTTCTTCACATTCTAACGTAATAAGATAAAAGTGTGTATTCGAAAGGTGGCAATATTTTAGAATCTAAAACAAGAATTTACCTTCCAAACTATCCATTTCTTGTGTTTTATTTAAATCTAATTGTACAAGTAATTTACTATATCCATTTAAACATTTTTGTAAATATCGAATTGAATCATCATGTTCCCACGGGTATTTATTGACTTGCTGCACAGACATAGATGCTCGTACAAGAATATTGTAGATATCATTTAAACCAATAAGTTTACAAACAAAATCCACAGATTTGATATCTTCATGCTAAACCAGAGAATGAAGTGATTCTCACGGAGTAAAAATTCTGATTACAACTTACTTTGTAACTAACATTATCGCTATCACCTGCTTTGTATTCTGTATCAATATTTCGTCTTGTTTTTGCACTTACATTTCCACCTGCTAATGAGTTAATTACACTATCTTGTTCTTGCAAATAATACAGAGTTGACCAATCTCTTAATACTGTTTCGTATACGCGGAGTTCGGATTGAACAAAACGGGTAATATGAAATTGTTTTAGTTGTAGTATTTGTTCTTCGACTAATTCTGCTGCTTCCAGTAGGTGCTCATATGATTTTCCATATGAATATTTTTTCATGATTGTACCACATGTTTTAATGAACCTTTGTAACCAGGAAAATTTACTTTGTTTCTTTGCATCATTTATTGCTAATTCAAGTAAGTGTGCACTATCCCATGACACTGTTAACCATCTCTCTCGCATTCCTAGTTTTTGACATAGATGTTTTTCAATTTGCAAATTAATATAAGCACCATCGACGGCACAACCAGTGAATTGTTCTTGCAATGCATTTTTTTTCAAGCCAAATGATTCTAGTACTCGAACACAATTACTAGCTAAGTCTTCCCCCGTTAACTCTGTTTGACATAATGGAGACTGAAGATAAAGAGGTGTTAACTGTCCGTCAATCATTACGATCATAATTGTCACCTGCATCGACCTTTTTAATAATGTAACTTTATCCAATGTTATGCCGAACGGTCGACGACGTTGTGTAACAGGATCAACCGAATGTAAATATTCACTAATTCTGTTTTTCATCGTTATTGTCATCGACGTTCTTAGTTTCTCGAAAAACCATCGACTGTGTCTAAACATATATGCAAATAATAAGGTCTAGCATGACACTGACAGATTTATCTCTGGTAAAATAGTTTTATCTACCTGTAAGTTCCAACTGATGCTCCAGAGATATCCAATAAGTTCAATGTATCAACAAATTTCAGACCACCAAGACCACCTTGAATGCAGAATAACGCTGCTCGACCAACATTCCATCCAGCTTTCTCATTTTTTCTTAAAAAATCGTCGAATAATTGCTTTCGTTTCTCATCTTCTTCTACACACCAGATGTGTAGTTTGTTTAAATAATGATGTCTTAAAGCTTTTTTTAAATTTCGAAAACGTTCAGATTGAACTCGAGTCGCGTCTTGTTCAACGTATTCAAATGAGCCAAACGAAGATTTAATAGTACTTAATAAATGTTTTGGTGCATGTTTTTTAAACTTTAAACATGGTATACACGTAATAGTATCCAGTTGATTATTTATTTCCATATGCTTCAATGAATATAACTCATTCGTACATTTGATACTTTCAAATAGTTGTTCAATATCATCCGATTGTGGAATTGACGATACATGCCTTTTTGCTTTGTCCGAATTCATTTGTTCTATCGTCTCTGATAATTTTGTCAGCTGCTTCGACATCGATAGTAATTGGTCGTGAACGGAATAGATCGTCGGACTCGTCAAAACAACATCAGAAGGCATAGGTGAGGGATCCGAATGAATGAGTGATGGACGTGAGGGTGAAATGATGATAGAAGATTGTTGTTCTTGTTCCTGGTCGTCATTACTGATGGTATCTATAACTGTTTCTCTTCCTTGAGTTTTTTTTTGAAAAAATTTTTCCATATTGTTTTCTGCAAGCTTCAGTTTGAACGTTTTACCAGCATGATTTCTTGTACAATGGTCCTTCGCTTTATCTTTACGACCATTCCAATCACAATAAAAACACGATACTTGTTCTTTACTAGGAAACATTTCTACTGCTCAAAATCGTAACAATCTAGTGATCTAAAGTCAAAGAGTAAATACGAAGCATGACAGAGTAGTGATATGACAAGAAAGAAAAGTAGAAAGAATACCAAGAAGCAAGATAGTCACTATGACTAAATACGCAACAAGCAAATCAGAGAAAGTGTCTAGTAACCTTGTGTGATTACTCTCTCACCATTACATCATCAATATCAGAACAAAACAACAAATGAAGCATCATACCAGAAGAGCAGAGAGCGAAATATATCTCATACACATACCACTCACATGCACTCACGCGCGCGGAGCAACAAAACAGAACATATGGAACTGAGAGAAAGAGAAAAACGAAGCATGAGGAAAGAGAAACAGGACAAAAAGAAAGAAATAGTTAATAACACAAAGGCAAGAAGCTCATAGGTAGAGGCATTACAGCTTGTGATTTTTTTCATATGGGAAAAAGTTATTTTTTCGAAACATTTCCAGGCTCAAAAATTTTCAAAAATTTCCCCAGATCTAAAAAATTTCCCCCACCGCGCGGTGCCGCACACGGGTAGATTCTGCACCTCTGCTCATATATTTGTATAACGTTGACATAAATTTAAAAAATGATATGCTCATTTACCAAATGTTTCACTGAAATGTGAAGATCTTGATGGTGTTTTATATTTTAAAGAAATGATTTTCTAATGTAACTAAAAACTGTTTCAACACTAATTAGTAATATTCGTGGAGTATTGAAAAATGAATATAATCTTTTGCCTTTCATTTCTTTACTTCTATCATCCATTGATGTTCAACAAGGATGGAATCTGAAAAAAAGTAAAACGTATAATCTATCTTTTTTTTAATAAAATAATAAATAGAATGGAAACACTACCGAATGAAACTCTTCTTCGTATCTTTTCTTATCTAACATGATTCGATATATTAACATCTTCTTGGCCATTAAATATTTGGTTCAATTCTCTTGTGTGTTCAGCTCTTTCAATAAGTGACAATTTATTAAATACTGATCTTCTTATTAAACAAAGTTTATATTATAACAAATTTACTTCAATATTATTTTCATTGATTTTAAATTCATCATCTCTTTCTTCTTCTATTCAACATATTCATTTTGATGGAACGAATTCAATTGCTTGTAATCTTAGTGATGAATTGTTGTTTAATGATAAAAAAATTCTTCGTTTTCCTAATCTTAAATCACTTATTCTTACTCAATGTATATCAATTAAATTAGTAGTTCTAAGTTTATCTTATCTTATTGAACATCAATTCGATGAACTTACATTAACATTTGATCAGCAGGTGTTCAAACGGGTTTTTTATGGAAACAGACATTCGTCAATGGCTTCTGATATAGGTAATCAATCGTTTATTTGATAGATTCTCTCAAAAATAAAACGAGATTCATCTATTTTGAATAGATCATCCTTGATTTAGATCATTTACATTCCATATAAATCCATCCACCGAAAAAATCAGCGTGAAAATGTCGCTTTCGAATTTATCTAGTTAGAATTTTAGCTTCCAAAGAGAAAACATCACACTCATCTCTTCTGCTTTCATATCCAGTCTATGTCTGAGAAGAAATCAATGAAACACTTAATACTTATTAGAATCGCTTAGGAACGTATGTGCAAAGAATCTATTCATGTAGAAAGCATAAATGGTGGTAGTATGATAGCTCCAGTTAAGAAGAAAAAAAGATCTTCTTAGAACTTATAATTAGTTGCTTATATATATACATATTATATAAGCGATACTTATCTTAATATGTTAAATTCGATCTCTATGGGCGGTGAGCATTTCTAGATTTTATTATCTTCATAATAAATATTTGTGTTTAAGAATATGTTGAAATCTATCATCATAATCGAATAACTGGACATCTTCAGAAAGAGTTAATTTGTGCTACAAAATAGAAATTGATTTTATTATTTTAACACAAAAGAAAACTTCCGAGATGATAAGTCACTTCTTAGATGAGTTGTCTCATCAAATAGAATCTATTGAAACAAGGAAAAATCTAAACTGATTCGTATTCATAATGCTTTATTGCTAACTTATGAATCAATATGTACGGGACTGGATCAGAACCGAAGCAATGAGGAAAAAAAGTTGTTCGAACCGAAACCATAGATTGTAGTCAGTTGATCTATGGTTTTGAGCGAATTATAATATAAATCATACCGATCAATATACGAACAGATTCTCAAACAGGTTCCTTTATATTGACTGAGACTCAAAATTTGAGCCGACAACTGAAAAACTAAAATGACGAGGACCGAATCCAGACCAGATTTACCAGACCTATGACTAACACTATCAAGAAGGAAGTAACCAAAATCGCAACCAAAAAACTTTATCTCACACAGTTCTGCTTGTGTCCATATTACTGGACTTTGAATGAGTGGCAGAATCTACAAGCAAATACTCTTAAATTGATGCGATGTTGCTTGCAATGCATGAAAATTTTCAAGCAAAATAAACGGTTTCCTCCCATGATATTAACTTCTCCTGCAATTTATACCTTTTGAGATGTCTTATAAGTTGGCATGTGAGTGCTCCTCTTTTTTTCCTAAGTATATCCTCCTTTTTGCTCGTATCTCCTTCTTTTCCTCCTTTGTGTAACTTAAGCTGAAGAATCATTAGATTTTTAAATGTTTGAAACTTGAAAACATTTTTGAATAACTATTTTTTCGTCTAATGTCTTTTATACTACAAAATTTAGCACTCTGTGATTAAGAAAAGTAGATTTAGAAAGTATTCCTATCAAAATGAAGGTGATAATTCGTTTACAAAATATGTAAAAGCGATGATTTGTGTTGTAGACATGAAGACTGACAGTCCGTTGAACTTCATATGAACAATAAAAAAACGTCGTGATCATTTTCAATTGTTAAAAGAAAATGATATATTTATTGTTCGAACTGAACCAACTCTTACTCAGTCACAAGGAGGTTCTTCATCATCAACTATTCCCATAGTGCTTTCTGCTCAAACGGTTTACTGTGGAATCAACAATCAGAATTCGGACAATATTGCCGAGTTTCCAGCACTATTTGGATTCCTTCGGGATTTCAACAATAACAAAATTAATGTGGTATTTTATGGTCCAGGATTCGACCTATCAAATACCACATGAAGTTTGTTACTATTGGGTGTGGGTGTGGGTTTCTCTTCATCAACACTCACACCCAAACCCGCCCACATCCACACCCACACTCGAGCACTACATGACAATTCCAAATGAAAGGAATAAAATGATCATATGTGATTTCACATGGTCATGGATTATTTTTTCATCGTGATCTTGTCCAAGACATTAAACAAGTGCAACAAGTTGTATTATGTTTCAATGAACAGATGAACCATCACAACAATAAACAATTAAATTCATAATTCCTCTTTGTCTTGAAAAATTTGAGAGACTGAAATAGAGCAGAAAACCGTACATGTTTTAAAATTGACGTGAAAGCTACTCCTGTCCATCCTCTCCTCAGCTTTCTTCTGACCAAGGGTGTGGGTGCGGATGTGGGCATAGGTGTGGATTTAACTGACACCCACACCCTGCATTGGCTTGTTTAGCAACACAAATAATATCATCGAATGAAATTTGATTTCAATCAAGACCAAATGTAATATTATCACAAATTGAACATGTACATAAAGATGGTTCTTGGTTAACAAATGATATATTTTGTCGAAGCCATTGTGAATTAATCGATGCAAGTGAATATGAACCAAAATAGATTGTACCCGAATCAAATTCATAAAATCGTTCGATAAGTGATGCTATAGTACTTTTACCACTACCTGATGGTCCAACTAATGCAAGTTTTTGACCAAGTGCAATTGAAAAGGAAACATTAGTAAGTATTTGTTGTTCAGATCGAGTTGGATATGCAAATGAAACATTATCGAAATGAATACTTCCATCAAAATTAGTTGGTTCAATAGAACAACTTTCATTGAATGTTGAAGGAATTTTCGGTTGACGATCAAGTAAATCAAATATTCTTTTACTTGCACCAACTATTTGCATAAATTCTAGAGAATAAATTGAGAAAATAAGAGATTATCTAATATATATTTTGTTTTATTGCATCATTGAATATTCAACGCCATAGAGTGAAGCAAGATAAGCAAAAGCAACAGCAACTTGTATTAAATACAAAAAGAAATGATGATAGAACATCAGTTGATAGTTTTTTATCATGAACTAATTTGGTACCATACCTAAAATTAGAAATCATTATATGATAATATATAGATAATTGACATAAGTGTGAACTAAAATGCCAAGTGTTACAACTGACGAGATTATTTGTTGGTTTTTTTTAAGTCGAACTTCGAGAAAAACTTCATCGGATAAGTAGATTTCTAAGTTCGACAATGTCAAGGCAAATATTAGATACATTTTCTTATGTTCGAAAAACTCTCAGACTTTATTTACATAACATCAAAGTCTTTAAAAAAAAGATCTGAGTATATATCAACATACAGAACGTCCGAATCGTTTTTCTTTCATGTTATCAAATATGTTTTATAGTTTAAAAACAAAGCAATAAAATAGATCATTTTCTCTAAGATTACTAGTTTTCTTCTCAAATGGTTCATCAAATAGCCATGAATTAAAAAAAGAACAAATACAATTGATAAAATCAATTCCAAAGAAAATATCAATATAGTAACATTGACAGAATGCATACATAGATTCATGTTTAAGAGCAAAAGCAATAATTTGACCGAAAAGAATAACATCAACAATATTGATAGCACTTGCAATGAAGAAAAAGAAAGTACCAATTATCATCAATAATCGTTCTTCTTTTGCTATGAAAAATACACGTCATATATCGACTTGTTTTTCTTGTTGATTTTGTTCATGTTGTTGTTCAACTAATTTCAATCGATTCAAATACGGAAATATCAATAAAAGAAAGATAAGGTTTACTTAATTGAAAGTGCTGATGAAAAATAAGAACAAATTTAATAATGGCAAAAGTCAATGAACCGATAGTTATCAATAAGAGAGCAATGGTAAATAGATATCCATTGAAAGGAAATGAAGAACGATCTATTGGTCTGTAGAAACGAAGAATCACGAGTGTTTCAAATTCAGTCAGTGGAATAATGAGAAGAATAAGTTTAGACAATGAAATAATCACAAGATTAAAGATAGATGTAGACAGATGAAAGTGAATGATATCATCGATGAGTAAATCAGCAGTTCGACTACCTGAAACTCGGAAGAAACAGATGATATTTGTCATAGTATTTTAATGATTAGACAAGAAGTACCTGCAAGCCCAATGATTAGTAATAAGAAAAATTCTAGAAAAACAAGTTCACGACGAATATTAGTGAGACGAAAACGAGAGATCGATGGAATAAGAATAGTACTATGAACGGACGAATTTGAATTGTTGATGCTAGTGTTTTGAGCATTATCATCCAATGGCAAAAGATTTTCATCTTCGGTCAATGTTATATCAATAATTGGTGCATCATCAATACTATGCGAAATTATATTGATAAGTGTTTAGAAGAAGCAGTAGATGGATGATGAAAACCATGTTGACAAACACTTTGATTGCGTTAATATTAATGAATAAGCAAATTTCTTTTTTTTTCGAAGGAAGGTATCAACTAATTTAGAAAAGAAACAAGATCATCCGTTGATTGCTTGATTTGCTCAGTCAATCAGGAAACAGCATACGCTCTACTAATGGAGATCAACTAGTGAAGGAGAACACACTTTCAGTCTCAGTAGTCAATATAAAATTTTGTTTGGTTAACGAAAGTGGACCATCAAGAATTGAACTCTTTTACGTTTCCATTATACACTGGTATTCTTAATTAATTAATCCATGTATGAATCATATTCGAGTCTCTGAGCGAACACCAGAGTGAAACATATATATTGATCTACTTGCTGATGTCATTTTGAGTGTGGGTGTGGCTTTATATGAAATACAGATCCACACTCACATCTCTGGAACAAGTTTTGTTTTTTAATCGCTATTTTCAATAATACTGATTTCATAAAAAGGACAAATGAGACTTTAAAAAGGATGAATTTCAGTCAATGTTGATGTGCAATAGCAGTTAAAATAAACATTGGTTGGACTGAGTCGGTGTGGGTGTTGATGAAGAGATGACTAACACTCACACCCATCCTCTCATCAAATTACAAAATCATGAGAATCTTGTGTTGTCTGATGTTAAATGATGCTGACTCTTTTAAATGTAGCACATAATCTAAAATATAGCAAATCAAAAAGGAAACTCTTCAACCATAATTATTCTTTTGGTAAAAATGTTAAATATGCAGTAATTCTATATATTCTTATTACTTATGTTGAAAGGTATTTCAGTACAGGTCATGTAATTATTCTATCAATAGAATCATTGTCTTAATTCCAAATCATCTTGAGGGTGATATGATTCAAAAAAACAGGCAGACATATACATTTTCTATATTTTCTTTTTTGCTACGCTTTTCTTTTCATTTACGATAGACATAAAAATACGACAACATTGCAATCAAAAAACGAGATCATCTAAAATTTCACAAAATTAGGTAAATATGACTCTTGTCGTCAGATTGATTCATATTATTGGAAAGAAAAAGAAAATATCCTTTTCCTGTTCATTACAAATGAGTATATTCGAGGTTCATGTATGTTGTCAGTATGTGCATGTCTCTATTGATATTTGTTTTAAATATCATCATGATACACTAAACAGGAGAGAAGGTAGTTTCTTATTCTTTTTGTGCAAATAAATTGTAATTATATCAAAGATCTACTATACGTTTAGATAATTTTTTCCAGCATCTTTTTTTTTTCACATTTTCACTAAAAATGAAATAAAAAAATAATTCTGAACTAAAAGTTCGTCTTGCTTAATAGACAGAAGACAATTTGTAAGCTTCGTATTCGATATAAATGACATATCTCAGTATTCCCTATAGTGTTCCAAAATAAAGACGACTTTTTTATTTGAAAATTCTTAACAAATAGAATATTTAATGTGAATAGAAAAACAAATCGATTTATTTTTTAAAAGTTTGTTTATATATTCTTTACTTATGTAAGTATTCTTTTTTTTTATTGTAATTATAATTTCTATGAAAAACTAATATCGTATAAGAAAATGATTAGTTGCATGTTAATGAGGAATATTTTTATTACTATGTTGTTTATCGAACGATTTTAAACTCATTAACAATTTTTCAAATATTCTATTAAAATATTTTGACTGATTGCTTTGAAAGAAATAGATTATATTACTAATATTGATATTCTACAGATTTTATCATATATTTTGTATTTCTTGAAAGGTAGAAGAACAGAATTATCATTTAAAGAATTTCATTTGTTGCTAAAAGATTAATAAATCAAAATGAAATATATCTCGTATAAGTTTACTAGATATTTAACTTTTGAAAGAAGTAAATATATGATTGATTTCTTAATTAGATACGTGATAGTTTTAGTTTAGCTTGTGAATTTTAATGAGGTTGCATTAATTTGCATTGAAATTGTTGATCAACTCATATGAAGCGATATGAACGTATTCAAATTCAGAATTGTTCATGATTTAACTATTAACAGCAGTGTTGAACAACTCAAATTACTGATTGATTAGTTGTGTTTATTTTAGACTTTCATACACTTATTCTCAATACATTGAACCTGTAAAATAGAAAAATAAAGACTGTCAATAATTGTTATTGTTTCACTATTTCATAGTAAAATACGATCTTATTTTGCACAATTTATATAGAAAGTTAGATTGAATAGAATTGCACTGCTGTTGTATTCATAGAAAGATTTTTGAAGAGAAAAAAAAAGCTGTTTTCAAAGAGAATTTGTATGAAATCATATTCTGAATTTGTCCCAAAGAAATTACCAAATGAAGTTCTTCTTATTATATTTTCTTATTTATCATGATTCGAAATGTTAACTTTTTGGTCATTAAATAATTGCATAAATAAACTTATTTGTTCAATTATTTCAATAAATGATAATCGAAAAAATAATGGTATTATTATTAAAAACTCAGGTTTATCTTATAACAAATATTATTTAAGATTATTACCATTTCTTAATCATTCATCATTATTATCATTTTGTTCTGGCATCTGACATATCTGTTTTGATGGAAAAAATTCAATGGCGTGTGATATTAATTATGAATGGATTTTTTTTCAAAATAATAATAAAAAAAATGCTTCGTTTTCCTTTCTTTTAAATCACTTGTTCTCCCGCGATGGTGGCTGTGTGAACCATTAATTCAAATTTTATCTTTACTTATTGAACATCAATTAGCTGAATTTACTTTAATATTCGATAAGGATGTGTTCAATGCTCTTCGATATAATTAAGAATTCTTTTAATTGATTTATAAAAGAGAGAAAACATAGAATGAAAGCTAATATACGAAAGATATCTGATCAAGTAAAATTAGACAAGTTCGATGAAAATCTAATAATTATAGAATTAGATTATATGTATGTTGTACTATTATACAAAATTATATGATAAAATCTACTTGAAAGAGAAAGGGCAAAATTTTAGTTGGCTGTATTTGGAATGAAAAATTTCTATACGAAACTCAGACTTTTTTTTATGATGTTAAACTTATTTAATTAATGTTGTATAAAGATATAGAGGTATATAAAAATGGAAGAATAATAGAGGAAGTATGTATCCATCGGAGATATAGTTATGCATAACTGTATATTGATGTGTAATAGTAAAGGATGTACAAAAGAAACAAGGTAATAATTATATGTATTTAGATTACAGTGAATTAGTTAAATCAGATATAAGTAGACATTACAATACAGGTGTAAATATATAGTCCTACTGAGAATATAGGCGCAAAAATCTATGTCTACGAATGTAGATCTGTGAATATAGATATAAAGATATTGCTGTAAGGATACAGACATAATACTATAGAAATTAGGTTATATATTTTATGCTGAAAAGTTTACATATGTATGTCTAAAGACATAGTTTTACTGAATAAAATCTAGTGTTAATGATCGAAAATTATAGTGATAGTTATGCAATTGATCTCTCATTGGTTTAATTATAATTTTTTGAGTTTTGGTAGATTCATTGATCGAAAATCAGAATTTTTGCAGATCACTTTCATTTAATTGAATAAGCATAAAACGAATTATTCATAGATAAGAAAACATTTGATTTGAAAAATAGATGAAGTTTTTTTGTTGGTATAAACATCAAAAAGAATTTAGTAAAATAAAAATTTGTATTTCCTCAGTAACGATTATTTCTTTCTATTGATAAATTATAGAAAAACTACTGAACATGTTCAAACATTTTCTACGTCAATTATTCTCATCTCAATGTCAATTAAATTCTCTTCAACTTGATATTGATAATTATGATATTGATCAGTGTATAAAACTATTCTCTCATTCATATCAAAATCGAATTTCAAATCAATTTCAGTCTTACTGCACGACACTTTCTCGTTTATCTATTCACATAAAATAGACATATTTTCTTGAACAGCTGTGAGTAGAATTTAGCAAAACATTAAATATTCAACCGCGGTCTGTATCATTAATCGAAAAATTGCGTCAATCAAATGGAAATTGGTATAATAAAGTAAGAAAAAAAAGTATTATTGTCTCGTTCTTTGGATAAAAAGTCTGGGTGAAAGATGAACTGTCATGTATCACCAGTTTTCTAATGAGATGTTTATTTCATTGATTATTTTATTGTAGAGCGTTTGTTTTTGAACTTAAAAATATTCGATTACAGTTTATTCCCTTTAATTATTAAAAATAAAGTTAGAAGTATTTTGAAAATTTCCTATTTAACTACTTATTTGAATTGTTTACGCATAGAAAATACTATTATCTTGAGTTTTCTTAGTTAGAAATGATTTTTTTTTAAAACATATTCGAACTTTTATTTGACGAGAAAATAGATTTCTTCATAAATCCTATATTTTGCTTAACCTAAACTCATATCATTATTTAGAATTAATGAAAAAATTTATCAAAAAAAAGGGCGAATTTTGTCTTGATAGAATGAAAAATTTGAAGACAGGACATAGAAAATCGTTTTGAAAAAATCCCAACCAGATAAAGAGACAACAATCATTTATTGTTCCACTGACTCTCATTTTGTATCAAGAATCATAGATAGAAATGATATTTTTGGATAAGGTGTTGTAGCACTAGCTGTGTAATACTACGTTTTTATTAGGATCAATTCCTTGAGAATATTTTTCAACGTATTTTCTTTAGATTTATTATCTCATAAAGAAAAAATTTATTTTTCATGAATCTTTGGATTAAAATCGAATTAGATAAAATATATTTAAAAGTGTCAACAGTTACTTTGCTCGATTCATCATATAGAATGTGAAAAGAATTTGGTTTTCTGAAAAATAAATTTTTTTCTGAAGCATCGTTATTGGGAATTAGTTTTGTATAAATATCGATCAAGTATCGTTCGAATATTCATGCAATTTCTTTTGTTGAATTTTTAAATCTTAACAGAATGATTGATTAGGCATGGAAAGTTCATTAATCTGAAATGATCAGATAGGACAAATAACTATTAAATATGATAACATGCTCAGATGATTAAAGATTCTATTGACAATTTAATTATAGGATTCGAAATTTTATATATTGAACGAGATTACTTATTTCGATTTCTTCTTATCATATTCATTTTTGATGTGATCAATATATTGAAAAAAGTTAAATGATTTATATTTTTATTATTAAAGAACTAAACTGTATTTTATTTAATTTTAAAAAATTTCATTCTAAATGATTTGGAATTTGTTTATCTGAAATGGCTTCTTAATAATTTAAATCATGTTCAAAAACTGAAACTTCGTCTGGGAAACGTGATATTATAAATAATATAATAAATTTTAAATTTTTATATATCTTCTTCTTGTCAATTATTACCAATTGATGTTGAAAAAGTAATTAATTCATTTCAATATCATCCTCGTTTTATTAATTGTCAATGACAAATATAAAATGTTTTTATGATCCAATAATATCATATCAACACTTGTTTTCTACAAATATTAATATCACACTTCAAAGCTTTCATGGTTTAGTGTAAGATATATGTTTTATGTGTGATTTTATATGAGTTCTTAACCGAATACCATTTTTTCCTATTTTAGTAATGATCCGGTATGTTTTTCAATGGCCAAATATTCAACATATTTCGATTGATTTTCATCCATCACTTTATATATTTCTTGAGTAACTTGATGAAAAATTTTCCAATATCTCTTTGATTACAGTTTATATGGGTAAATATTTATTACTATAATTTTCTTTTTAACCTTTTCAAACTTTATACTAATTGAAGAAGTAGATATTCAATAAAATAGAGATTCTGCAAATTTCAATTGCAAGAATCAGAAATAGTTAGAAGAAAATATTGACCGAAAAAAAGTTCGTATTAAAGACATAATTAAGAATATTCTTTCACATAATTTAACTCAACGAAGCTATTCATAGAACTAACACAGTTCGACCAGTCTAGATTCATTTGAATTAAACTGTAGCTGATCGGATTAATTCAAAAAGACTACTCCTAAAACTCGTTCATGGTCAATTAGCTGATGCTCATAATTCATAAATAATGAGGTAATAATTAGTTCGTGACCAAGATCATTGTAAGAAACTACTAAACAGTTCAGGAGAACCAGTCGAATAGGTAGACTAATTTTTGTGTGTTGTGAAATGTCACACATATAGTCATATTCACCAAATTTCGATACTTTTTATACAGCTTCATTGAAGATTGCCAGTTGTAGAAATTCTTATTTTTTAGTAAGTTTTAACGAAAACTATCAAAACCGTATAAATATGATTTCAACATGCTAAATTTTATTAGATAGATAGTTGTAGATTTGATGTTTTAAACAAGAAATTTATTTCAATCAATTTTCTCTTCTAATTATTTTTAATTGGTTTTGGAAAAAAAACATAGAAAGCATTAACTTTCATTAAAAGAAAATTGTAGGATAATATTCATCTATGTGTCATTAAACTGGGGCTGTGCGGCAGGGAAAAAAAACTTCGTCTGAGTCCAGTAGTTTTAGTTTTTTTGAGTTCCAGTTCTGATACTTTGAAGTTTTTAAAGCCGTGATCTATGTTTAAAGAATTTTTTCAAAATTCTTTCACATTGAATCTAAAAAACGTCTTAAATATTCGTCTAGTTTTTTATTGATTTAGTCGACGAATGTCACTTTTTTGGTGACCTCTTCTGAGTAGAGATGGCAGTTTATCTTTATTTTATTTTAAAAAAGTAAAAAATCTCACTTAACTTTGTTCGACCAACTAAAGTAAAGTTGACAAAACAATATTTTTCGTGTATTGATAAAAAATTGATATCTTCAGCTTTACCTTACATTATGTTATAATGAAATAATATGGAAGATCTTTGAAATATTGTGGCGTTATCAGTGTATGATAGCGAGCTCAGAAACTGGTAAACAAAATTTAAACTACACTATTTCACTATAATTCTTTTTAATTTATGCACTAAAGCAAAAATAAAGTACCGCTCCTACTCGTAAGTTTCGTTTTGAAAAAAAAATGTTTTTTATAGTCCGAATCTCAGTGACTTTTATTTCATTGCTTCCATCTCATTCCAACAGATTGGTGGTTTCACAAAAATGGAACTAAGAGACAAATTGAAACCGTCTTTTCTAAACTTCTTCGAACCGAAACCGTGAAAGAAGTGCTTTGAAACGGCCGAACTCTAGCTGATCTAGCCCCCGTAAACTTTTATTTCGTTGATCCCAATCCTGGCCTAGTGTCAGCAAATTTTATATTTTAGTTCCAATCGCACACAT
This sequence comes from Rotaria sp. Silwood1, assembly GCA_905250075.1. Taxonomy (NCBI): domain Eukaryota; kingdom Metazoa; phylum Rotifera; class Eurotatoria; order Philodinida; family Philodinidae; genus Rotaria; species Rotaria sp. Silwood1. The sequence goes on along the minus strand of CAJNOP010002023.1, from coordinate 5,121 downwards.
CTTTATATTAGACACGTTTATTTAAAAACAAAGAGAATCAGAGCTAATTTTAAATTAATAATTTTTCGTTCTTTTTTTTACATCGAATATTATAGAAGTTTTGATGAAGCAGATGTTCAGTTATAATTGACAAAGCCGTTCGAAACAGGACTACAAAAGATGACTGATATTTGATTTCGAAATATTACAAAACTTACGTTTGGACATTCTTTTTTTTCGCCAAAATTGTAAGTGTGAATTTGTTGATATGTTAAAATTTTATAAAGACATAATGAAACGTTTTTCTTTTACAATATGCAATGGATATCATTAGAAGAATGAACTCCTCAGTATTTTGCCACTGTCTGTGTCAATTATGTTGGCTAAAGTTGAATCTTTTGCCAAAATATACTTCGTTTGATTTTCTACAAATCTGGATAAAATCTTTTAATGTAAAAACTAACCATGAAACATTGTGAACTTCGGATTATAAGGCGCGACAGAGACGAGTCCTACTACGGAGTTTTTTGTGTAAATTAATCATCTTTTTTCCTTGAATGGAACAGACATTTAATCTCATTCGTCTCGATTCTGCAATATGTCCATATACAACTAGACTGACATTTCTTGCAATGACTTCTAATGCCTTGTAATGAGATGCATGACAGTACAAAATCTAGAATTTGTTGAATTCATTTAATGCCATGTAATGACATGTATTGTAATAATATCATTACATGAAGTTTATAAATTCTAGATTTTTCAAGCGTATATACATTGTTATTGAGAGAGGTATGGCCTCTTTCTGTATCTCTTCTGCCATCATCCTCAAGAATTCCAGGTGTTCCAACGATATATATATTGTTATTTTATGACATGCGTCGGAATACATGTCATTACCTGGGATTACAACCTATTACATAAGGTCATGTATTATGATAAGCCATTACACTTGTATTCGTAATAGTGCATCTCTGATATTTCATTTGGAATACTACCGTTTTTTGAGTAGGTCGATAAAACAATTCATTTATCCTTTAATTCTTATCTTAATAATGTATATAACCATTAAGTAAATGATTTAAATTAATATACTGTTGTATGAAGGGTGTGGGTGTGGGTGTGGGATGGGATGAGTGTGGGTATCTTTAGTTCTCTGACGCTCATACCCACCCACACCCATACCCCAGCCTCAAACACCAGGACACTCAAATGTCTAGGGTTTTAATGTATGGACTCAACTGTTGAGGTTCAAATGTCGGAGCCTCAACTGTCGTATCACGTCCTGAAAACAAATGAGATATTTGTAATCTGCATACTTGATGCTATTGAATTATAAAGACTTGTGATTGGAAGGTCACAAAAATTTTTTCGATATCTGAGAAAGACTCCAAGTATCAAAAGTTGGGTTATGATAATGTGAAGTAGACTATATGATTATGAAAAATATTCAGAGTTCAACACTGACTCTCAAGGTAATAAAATCAGATTTAAACTTTCTGGAGTCTTCTATCCGTAATTCTGCGCAGTTTTTGACGTATTAGAGTGTGATTAATGTGTGATAATAAACTAATAAATAAATAACAATCAACTACATGCTTTACTTTATCTTATTTTACTATATCTTGCCTATTCGGTAAAGTTACAGATACTTTACTTTATTTTACTTTACTTTACTGTACGGATAAAGTACATCTAGTTTACTTTACTCGACAAAGTAAAGTAAAGCCAAATGATTTACTTTACTTTATCAAGTAAAGATAAAGTGCCAACCCTAGTCAACGTAGTTGACTCATTTATTTCATGAATTAAAATTCAATTGCTTTTTTCTTATTATTATAATATTTAGAACTCATTTGTAAATCTGACTGAACTGTTCAAATAGAGAAAAAAAGAAACGAAATCTATAGTTCTAGTCACTATCTAATATTTTAGTTTTGCTTTTTATTTCAGTTAAAACAACAAAAATACAATATCAATATCATTTTCTATAAATATTTTTAGAAGTTTATTATTGATTTCAATTATTTCTGACACCGCTCCTATAGTGTTGGTTGGTCGACCATTTATTCTTTTCATTAAAGAAGTTTTCAATGGCTCTGTAATCTGTAGTAGAGCTATTAATATGAATATCAATGATACATCAATAAATGTAAATGCAATACAAAAATGATATTTTGGTGCTCTATTGGCAAATGACATAAAAATAAAGACTTGATAAGGTAAACCAAATGCTATTACAATGAATATAAGTGAAATTATACGTCGAACCATTCGTAATTCTCGTTTAGCATGAAATAACCTATTAACTGGAGTTACATGTTTACTCATCTCACGTACATACCAAACCATTTTGATATAGATTAATACTATACTTGACATTGGAATTATATAAATATATAATGCATTGAATATCGTTATAAACGAAAACTCAAGAGGCATTTGACATAGTTGTTCATTTGGAAGATACTTTATTTGACCAGTTAACATTAATTGAATAGAATAGATAATGCAACAAATCCATGTTAAACTAATCAAAAAAGCTTGAAATTTAAATGATCTATAGGATAATCGAACTGGATAAGCAACTAAAATGTATCGATAAATTGCTTGCAACAAATAAGAATAATTTTGTATTCCAACTGATATGTAACCTATACAGGTCATTAAAATACAAAATGAATCATAGAAATAAATTTGTTTTAGATCATTATTAAGTTTGAATGAAGCTGCAACCAACACCTAAATTCCAACTATAAGTTCCGCTAAACATGAGTTTGTGACTAGTAACATTGAAACTCTATGATATGTTTTATCGGCTATGATAACAAATAAAAAGGCTAAAGCAAGTATAACAGAAATAATACAACATATCGTGCTTAAAATATCAATAGGAATAAACCATGATTGAAAATCTACGGATATTGAGTTATTTTCAGTTGACATTGCTTCTATAAAAGACAAAAGGAATGAAACATATATGAAAACATCTCATATAAAATATTATTACAGTGTAAATTGCAAATCGATCAAATTTTTTGTTCAGATGCAATTTAAATTTCACTTGAGACCAAAATCAAAAAAAAGAATTCTAATTTTGATGAAGCTATCTATGGAAAAAATTTGAATCAGCAAAACTAGATGACACTATAGATTTTCAGTCAGTTGTGAACTGCGCTATAAATCTGAGCTATTGAAAAACATCTGTCATATAAAAAACAATCATTTGTTTTGTAATAATTAGTAACACAAGTTTTTCTTTCCCAAAAAATAATTATATTGTTGAAAGGAATGAATTTTTTTATCGTCACTATAATCGGAGGCTACAGAAGTATGCTTTACGTGATTAACTGATAGGATAGGTAGGATATAAGCTTTTTATGCTATCTTCATTTTAATTATCTAGATGGGTGAAAAACAATGAAAGTCAAAAAAAGTCTTCTCTTTTGTGAGACATTATTTGTTAGTGAACGAAGAGTTCTTGAAAAGATCGAAAAAAATTCTATTATGAAAATTTGACGACATGTTGAAACAACAACACTTTGAACTTCCGTTGTGAAGATCATTACTACAGTAAATGACAATTTATGATAGATTCATCAAGAAAGTAAGAGAACAAAAAATTAAAAGGATTGACGAAGGTCTGCACTTGTGCTGTACTTCATTTCACATTAAAATGCCAAGAGAAGTAATTAGCTATTGTAGGCCAAAGAAAAGAATAAAAGCAGTGAGCCGAGTAGTATAAAACTTTTGGTTATACCATGTAAGAATTTCTAAATTAAGATTTATGCTCATTACTTTATCATCAAAACAAAAGACAACTTTACACTCGGTAATACTTGACACATATTGTATGAGCAAGACGACATATAATCAAGCCACGTTTTCAACTGATAATCGCTGATTCGACTAATTTTGACATATGCTGTAAGAGAAAAGGCTTTTGATCAATTTCTATGAAAAACGTTGAAAAACGAAATATTCTTTCATTCTTGAGATGTATAAATTTTTTCCAAGGGGATTGTCGCTAAAAAAAACATATTTTACTTAGGGCGTACCAAAAGTTCGTATCCTGCTACTTAAGAGAGGGACCACGAGTCTATCGAGCATCATTCCAGAATATGAGGCACTGAATAAAATTTTTTTTTTTGATTTTTTTTGCTCATTCAACACATCAATGTCTAAAACCATCAACCCCAAAATTTTAGGTTTTAATACCTTTCCTTTGAAAAGTTAGCCAATACCAACTTTTTCCACTATCATGCCTTTTTGGAAAAAAACAAGAAAAAGTATTCGATAAAAGAAGTGCCAACTTGAATTTCAAGAGATCATTGAAATTTATTATGGTATATACCAGAAGATAGAGAATTAAAAACTGAACAAAATAAGGTGTATTGATATAACACAATGTCTAGCGACTTCTGTTTTATATAGCCAACAATGGTGAAAGAGTCCCTTTTGAGCAGTTCGACTGCAGCATTGCACTTCCTGGTGTGCATCGAGATCATGAGATCCCAGAATGAATTTTACGTATGTTGTGCAGCTTTTCTTGCTCTACAAAATGGTTAAAAAATACTCAAAAAAAAAACTTATGTATTGATCCTAAAAACGGCTTAGACCTTTTGAATGTGTATGGTTTTCCAATGGAAACTTAACAATTTTTGCAGTTTTTATTGCCATCTCGCACTGCTCAAGGAAAATAAGGGTGTGGATGTGGGGTGTGAGTGTGGGTGTGGGTATGGGTATGGGTGTTGATCTTCTCTTCACCCACACCCACCCACACCCCACCCACACCCCATCCACACCCACACCCACACCCAAAATAGTAAGTTGTCAAAAGTATAGAAAAAACAACGATGCGCAAAGACTTGTTACAAATATGCTTAATTAACTAAGAGTAATTATACTACTGACTCAAAGAAATTTTATATCATTCGCTAAAACAAAAAATTGATATTCTAGGTAGTCAGTTGACTTATAATAAATACAGATTTTCATTAGAAAAATTATTTTAAACTGTTGGACGATAGTTATAGAAACTTAAATTTACATGATCAAAAAGAGAAGATAACATTTATTAAATTTTTCTCACTTATCTATTATGAATTTCCTTTACTATAAACTGTGTTCTACTACATTTCG
>CAJNOP010002022.1:0-20706 GCA_905250075.1 Rotaria sp. Silwood1 | reverse complement strand
TTGTGATAGGCTGAAAATTCAGTAAAATGGTCATAACTCGAGTTTACTAATATTATGAACCCTACCTATAGGCATAATATGAAGGCAAACGGTGCGAATCGCTTAGGAATGTTTCCTTGTGCGTCTCTTCTTCTTTTTTTTAGCAGCGTGAGCGAAACTTGACCGTTCGACGAACGCTCGAATTCAGTTGATATAGGCTTGCGGAATTTTCCAATCATCTATCAAACCATAATTGATCAAAAGTATATTTATAGTCAACGAAAACAGTTGCAAACGGCGAACTATTCGAGATTTGCATGATGAATAGTCATACATGTGTTTGAAATAAACGCTCTGCATGAGAGTCTGATTGATTAATTTTATCTTTACAAACTTGTAGAAAACGATTGAGAAACAATCTTTCTTATGTCCATCATGACTGAAAATCTTCCGCTGCCGCGATGGTTTTCAAAAAAAATGCTTTAATTTTCCAGACTGTGATTGATGCCAACTAGAACTGCTACTGCTAATCGATCATATTCGTTAAGTTTTACAGTATTACACACATTAACGTCGAGATTCTGTTTTAATTCATGAATTTTTGAAGTTTTCTCCTAAAAAATCTCTCCCGCGCCTCCATGGACACCTCTGTCTTGTGCTTTCAAGCAACGAATTGAAAGGCAAGATAGATCTCGTCTGATCTAAAGAATAATTATAGAGATGAACCATTAATTTCAAATAAATCGTTTGTTTTTTTTTCAAGATATTCAAAACTCTATATGATACATTTTTTTTAGAATATTAAAAAAAAAAACATATTGACAAATAGAGAGTTAATTTATTTAATTATATATATAATGTTAGAATTGTACAAAGTTTTATCTCTTAAATTTTTCTTTTTTTTTTCTTAATATAAAAAAAAAAAATTTTCTTTCGATCAGATCTGAAGACGAAGAAATAAAAAAACAAAAAAAAAAAAACTTCGTTATAATCAATCTGACTGTGGTTCTTCATCATCATCATCATCATCACCAACAGATTGTACACGTTTTCTTTTTGTTTGTTGTTCATTACTTGATTCATCTTCATCTGAAGAAGCAACTTTTCGATGTTTTGTTGAAGTTGATGATCGTGAACGATTTAATTTTTCACTTGGATCATCATCATCATCATCAATATTTTCTTCTTCTTCACTTGTTCCTTCAGCATGATATCCACCTTAAATTTGAAAATATTTTATTTTTTTTATATAAAAAAAAAATAAAATAAAAAAAACCTTGTAATTTCTTTTTTTTAACATTTTTTTTAATTGTATTTAATGATTCTTGTTCATTATCATCTTCATCTTCATCATGATCTTCAAGATAACTTGCTGAAATTTTTCGATCTCGTATAGCTCGTTCACGTTGTCGTAATTGTTGATTACGTCGACGTTCTTCAGCTTTCATTCGTTGTTCTTCTTTCTAGAAAATTCTAAACTTTAATAAACGACCAAAAAAATTAAAAAAACAAACCTTTCTCATATCAATACTATTTATAATAGGTGCTTTTATATTTGAAAGTACACGAACTTTTGGTGCTGGATTTGCTTTACTTGCAAATTTAAGTTTTAAATGTGCTAATGAATCATTTGAATGTTGTCTTTAAAAAAAAAATTTTGTATAATTTTTTTTTTAATATTATAAATAAAATAAATTCTAACCTAAATGAAAGTTTAGTACGAAAAACAGCTTGAGCTTGCATACTTTTTTGATGACGAACAAATAAATGATTATGATCACTTTGAATATTTGCTTTTGATACATCAAAAATTTCTTTACCAACATGTAAAGATAAACTAAAAAAATATATATGTTTGATTATTTTAATTCTATTATTATATTTTACCTTCCATCAGACCATCGTACTAATCTTGTATTACTTTCACGTATTGTTTCACCATTTTCATTTGTATTATAACGCCAACGAATTGTATTTTCAAGCTAAATAATGTTTTGTTTTTTTGTATTAAAAAATTAATGAAAAAAACAAAGCAAAGCTTACTCCTAATTTTTTTCGAGCTTTACTTTCTTCATCATCTTCATCACGAATTTCTTCATTAAAATATTGAGTATCAAATGGTCTAAATATTTTATTAATAGAAAATAAAATAGAATGAAATTTATTTATTTTTTTTTGTTTTACTTTGGTTCAACTTTCATAAAACTTGGTAATTTAACAAGATGAATATCACGACCAAGATCACATGTTACTTGTGGTGTATCAACCATAATTTGTTCTTCTTCTTCTTCTTCTTCGTGTTCTTCAATTAATTCATCTTCATCACCATCATGTCCTTCCTATTTAATAATTATTTTAGTTATTTATTAAATAAAAATAATTAATTCTATATATATACATGATTATTATTTAAATCATTATGATCTTGTGCTTTTCTTCGTATACCATCTTCATCTTCACTTAAATCACTTAATTCTTCACCAAAAACATCTTCTTGTGTCAAATTTGGAGCTACAAAAAAAAAAGAAAGAATTTTTTTTTTGAAAATATTTTTTCTGTTGAATTATTTCATTTTACCTGCTTCAGCAGAATCTTCATCTAATGGATTTGTTGGATCAACTGTATCTACAATTAAATATTATAATATAATTATTTTCTATTACAAAAATCTTAATTTTGCCTAATTACTAACATCGATCAATGTAGAATATATATAAAAAATTCAAATAAATTCAATCGTTTTGTGTTCAAGAAATCTATTGCTCAATTTTCCTCAAACAACTCTTGTCATAGTAACTCACATCACACTCAACTCGAGCCCATCGGTTTTACCATTAAATACAAAAAAAACTAGAAGAAAGTATCTTGAATTTTCAGAAAGATTAATGTTAGCAACCGATTCGAGTAATTCCACCGGCGATTCGCTCAGGAACCTGTTCCAAGTACAACTCGACAAGCTCTATCCAATTGTATGTTCAGATTTTTGATCGACCATAGCAAAAATTATGCCATAGTCTATCAAAAATCTGATTACACCATTGAATAGAACTCGTCGAGTTGTACTTGGAACACTACAGAGAAATCATTTGTCATTTTGAATACTTGCTCTAAACTTACATCAATATATGTAGACATTTGATCGTACAACGAAACAGAGATGAGCAAAATCGCACCGCGCCTCCCCGCGCCACTGCTCGCGCCTAGGCGCTACGCACATCTCTCTTTCTCTTTGCTCTACCAATCAGTTTCTCAAACTCCACCGAATACCGGGATGCTCTAAGCATGCGCTCATCAAAGCTCAGACTAGTGTAGCGTAGGCGTGAGCAACGGCGCGGGGAGGCGCGGTGCGACTTTGCTCATCTCTGCAACGAAATATCTTTTACTCTATATGAACATTTCTTCGGTTGAAGGAACAAGGATTTTTTTCGGCACTTAATAGATAGTAGAAGTTCAATACATTTTGTACATTGATGAAATTCTATTCCAGTATGTTTGAAAATCAAGAGCGCCTTAAAAAATTGCATTAGATTTTCTTCAAAAGATAAACTTAACGAACCTTCTTTTCAGACAAAGTCAATTTTGTGATTTATAGCTCGTTAAATAGAATAAAATGTCTACACTCGAATTGATTTTATGATGAACTTTAAAGATATTGAACAAGTTGTTTTGAATCTCCATATTGAAAAAAATAAAAAAACTTACATATGTCATCTTTTATGAGCAATTTTTTGATCAATAAATTGAGTGAATATTTTAACCATAATCTACTCTAGTCAAGACTAACATTCTCTAAAATTTTGATTGAATTTCATGAAAAAATAAAAGTTTGTTTGTGAGAAGGGATCTTAAGAAAATTTCTAATCGACTAAGATGATTAATTTTATTTTTCTTTAAGATTTGTTCAATTGTTAAAATAATTTTTGTATTATTCAATTTTACCTCGTGCTTCATTATCTTCGTCTTCTTCTTCTTCTTCTTCGTTAGCTTCAGCATGATGTTCATCTTCTTCATCATCATCATCAAGTTGATGATGTTCTTGTTGATTTAATTCTTCTTGCTCACTTCCATTATTTTCATCTTCTTCTTCTTCTTCATTGTGTTCTACTTCAGATTCAACTTGTCTATCATCAATTTCTTCTTCTTCTTCTTCATCTTCATCTAATATATAAACAATTCAAAAAATTAGACAAAAAAAAAACCTTGTTGATACATACGTTCATCCGATACAACGATATCATCATTACTATTCATTATTCTAAACTAAATAAACAATATTCATATATATATATATAAATGCAAATAAATCAATTTTTTATTCTCTTAACACAAATAAATACTAACAAAAAAAAAAAAAAAGAAATCATTGATCAATTGCACAAAAAAGACATATTTCACTGTTATTAATAAGAAGTGACAAAAAAAAAAAAATAAAATAATTATCATATTAGTTTTTTTTTTTCTTTTATAAAATCAGACAACAATTTCGAGGTTTTTCTTTATCAATAATAATATCAACTCGTTCTGTATCTGTATCTTTGTTAACATTTTTTAATGGTCGTACAATTCTCATTAATTCACAAAAAACTTTATCAACATTATGTTTTGTTTTAGCTGATGTTTCAATATATCTTATTGACCAACTACGTGCTTTTTCTTCAGCTTCTTCAAATGTTATTTTACGTTTATCATCTAAATCAATTTTATTTCCAACTAATATTCCTGGAATATTTGTTCCACTACTTTTTACACGTAAAATTTGTTCACTTAAATTAAACAAAAAAAAAAATTTTTTTTTTAATTTCCAAAAATAAAAATTTAATATTAACTTACTAAAGATCATTTAAATCAGAAAATGATTCAGCATCTGTTACATCAAATACAAGAAGAAAACCTTCACCAGTACGTATATATGTATCACGAATAGCTACATAGAAAAAAAAACATTTTTGGATATAAATATTTTAAAAATCAAACCAGCATAATGTTCTTGACCAGCTGTATCTAATATATCAATTTGAACTTCTTCACCATCAAGCATAACAGCTTTTCGATATGAATCAGCTTTTGTTGGTTCATAATTAACAACAAACTAAACAAAGTTTGTTTTTTTTTTAAATAACAAGAAAAAATTTGAATCTATTTTTTGAATTACTTCATCATACATATATTGAAGTGTTAATGCTGATTTACCAACACCACCACTTCCAACCTATGATAAATGAAATAGTTTTATAAGTATATATTAATTAATTCTTAATGATTTTGTACCATAATTAATCGATAGATAGGTATGGATTTGTTTGTTGCCGCCATTGTTTTTGTATTTTAATAGATAAGAAAAAAAAATAAAAGTAATCTACTAGAAAATTTTAATTTTCGTCACTGACGAACATTAAACTATTCTTATCATTTTACACAACAACAAATCAAATAGTATGGAAGAAAATAATAAATTTCATTGGATAATCTATATAAGCTATGACATATTCGCGACAGAGGGAGCTAGTTTACATCAACGTTTAGTATACGATAAAAGAAATTAGTGCATAGAGTCTTTAGAAAAATCATTTTGTTATTGCATTGACATTTCACTTTTTTTTTCTCGAAAAAAAAAAGCATGTACTATATACGTCTCTTCGAAAACATTTCATCTTCCTCACATAAAGAGATATATGAGAAACTACTTGGCATCATTGGTGACACAAAGCAGCCAACAATATAGCTATGAAGTGTTACGATTATTGGGGATATTATTATTCCGACACCTCTTTCGTCTGATCAGGATATCACTGAAAGCATTTGAGTTTCATAAAAATAAATAAATAACCGTTTCTACGATTTATCATAAAACGCTTTACTGGAATCGGATTTAATCGGTTGATTCTCTTACTGATTGATTATCGATAATTAGCTACACGGAACGAAGTATACAAGATCTACACAATCTGTACTTCAATGCAAAAGTAAAAATAAACTATACATGAATGGAATGCGTTATATAAGAACAAACGATCTCACTAAAGATGTAGCATTTACTATCTTTCTAGTTAAAAATTTATCTAGTCATCTAGGGTGTGCGTGTGGGTTTGGATGTGGATGTGGGTGGGGTGGGGTGCGATGTAAATGTAAAGAGATATAGGCGAAGAAAACGCACACCAGCCCACACGCTCACACCCAAAGTCAAAATTGATTCTGGTTCTATGAGGTATGATGGGAACTCTATGGATAGAACTGCTAAACCTAGTACCTTCTCCATAGGAATATGGCAGTGTGCTCTTCAGAAAATATCGAGCACAGCATATTTCCATCCTTATTTTGGTATTATTTTGTAGCTCTTGATACTCTCTGTCTACCCGGAAAATATGTCGCTTTTACATTTTTACATTGAAGAACGTGGTGATTATGGACACTACAATGCACTATCACAGGTAGAAATCTGAACTAGAAAGGGATGGTAGGCTATCTGATAGAATGGACTATATAGTGTTCAGGAACATCCTTCATGTACATCGAGAATGGTTTAATGGTGAAGGGTGAAGCATTATTTTGAAGATGCAACTGATTACTGAAGAGCTTTCCATTTAGGACCGATTTGTGAACAAACCATCCTCCGTTCTTTGGGTCAACTTTAAGTTCCTTTTTAATCAAAGATTGGTTCAACATTCGGTGCATGACAGCTTCAGCCCATGTGGACGAGAGCTGGCTAACTAGCTCCAGCTCAACAAACTGAACTGGACCTGTCACACATCTACTTATAGGTACTCTTGCAGGACAGCTCTTGAGGACTTATGGGTACACCTATGGGATAAATCGCACTCTCAGGATTGCCACTGTATGCCCAAGGTTTCAGATATGGGTGTGAGTGTTGTTTGAGTCAAGATGAAGACACTCACACCCTCATGTTTGAACAACAGAGTATGCTACAATAATGCATCAATAGACTCTTTTTTTTTTCGTTTTCAGGAGTACATACTTACCAAAAAAAGTGCAAATGCTATGCTAATATTAGGAAAAATAACAAGATTTTTGTCGAAATTTGTTTGCACTCACTTCATGTGTAATTATTTTTATTCAGATTTGCTGTGGGGTCAAATTCTTTTTTCGTTTTGTTCTTTCTATAATACGTCAAACTAAAGTTGAAAGGATGTAGATATATGTTGACTCATTCAACGATTCAAATAGTCTTGCCATCTTCCTACTGAATGAACTTGCACTCTTTTTGCATGAATCTTTAAAAAAGACGCAGTTGCATAATGATTAAGAAATGTTATACAATTCCTTTCACTTAGCAACAATTATTGATTCATAATTTTAACATAACTATACATATCGAAAAGATTTTCTTGCAGAGAATAAAATATTAACTGCATTATATTTGTATATACGCACGCTTAGAATATAATAAAACTGCTTCAAATTAGTAATATTTCGTATTGTTTAGATGTCCACTCATCACAAGTTACTTTCATGCTCATTAACTTTCTATTATAATTCACATTTATCAATCTGTATTAGCGAATTACAATACTTTCTCATATCGATACGATGCTCAATTCAGCTCTATCTACTAGGTTATTGATTCGATTGTTATATTCACAGTAGATTGATGAATTTACAAATTGATTATTTCGTCTTCAAAGATTTAGCAATTGAACGGATATTGCAAGACTTAAAAATGCTTACAAAGCTGTATGAAAACTAGCGTGATCAATTGTTATATTGATGATTCAATAGAACTAATTGTTATTAGTTCTAAGTTATAATATGTTTATTGATTATTTCAAAGAATTTGAATACAGTATAAACAAGTGATATTATAGATAATTATATGAGTGATACATTTTGAAACTGTTTTATGACAGGTTTGCATATCATAAGACAAGAGACCAAATCTTTCGAAGAAATCCATTTCATCCTTGATTGATTCTGTTCGCATCGTTTTTGAATACTAATCAGTTCTGCGGAAACTTAACGGTCTATTCTTTTCTACAGATTTGATAATAACTGCATGGTAATATTATGAGTGACATACTGTCGAAGTATATATTTTTTTGTCTGATTATGTTATGATAAATCATATGACATTGATTTGAGTCACAGTTTGTAAAAATGATATTATACAACATTATCTAAAATTGTCAGAATAATGATTTCTATTAAAATAAGTATTGTTGAATTTCTAATAACAAATCTTTGTCGGTGAGTTAGAGTGTAAATTCCATATTATTGAGTCATTTCATCTGCCGATATATAGATATATATGGATTCATTACAAGATGTATACTATTCTTTATAAATCTATTTTTAAAGTAATATGTCATAAGATAACTTTTTTTCTACACGTTAAATGAATCCATGGAGCCTTAGTGTCTATCAGGATTTCAGTTAGAGAGGTTTGCAAAAAAAGAAAGTCTTGATTGTAATGCGACTTAAATATACATAGTACTTTATTTTTCTATTTCTTCTACTCTGCTCTCGTACATATACGATATGAATATATTTTCCTTATGTTCTTTCCTTTCCTTTTTCTCCTCTCATAGTAAACGATAGGTATTGTTCATTTCATCATGTCCTCATACAAGCAGCATTAGGTTTTTTTTTTCTAGTTTGTATTTGTCTTTTAGAAAATAAAGATTCAAATTCAGTATTGATCTATTAGATCCATATTCTGCTAGCAGTCTTCTACATGGTCTGTCAGAATACTGTAATATATGCAAATCTGTAATAGTTTTATTAATGTAGAGCATACATAATAAAATTTCAGTAAATACAGATCATGTTTTTGTTGGAAAGATCTTTTTTTGGAAAAATAATAATCATTTCAATTAAAATTACAATATTACAGTACAATTTCATGAAGTGGTAAAGTATTTCATAGTATTATGTATTTTGCTTGTCGTGTAGAATTGTTTATAATCAGTAGTGTAATACGACATAAATGTTTAAGGGAAAGTATCTCTACAGAGTCTGATGACTAAAAGTAACCTATTATTAGTGAATCTAGGAAATAACATATATATATATTGCTCTTATCGGTAGTTCTGTTTTTTATTCGATCATGAAGTTATTACTGATTTTAATGTGCGATTAAATTGTTTTGCTTAGTGTTTTTCTACTTAAATATTAAGTATAGACAAAATGTGTAATAAGTGTCCTTCAAAATGTTTCATTTAATCATAAAGAACATATTCATTTACATGAATAGAAGACTTGAAAGAAGATTTATTGGAAAGTGTGATATTTCGAAATTTATGCAATTCGTTCTTAGTCTGTTGAAAAAAAATTTGAAGGGCGTAACTGGTTTTTTTTTCTATTGTATTGAAATCAACAAGCATGACAATGTATATCCGTTTCGTTAATGCACGAGCAATACGTCAGTATATAATGAGTCAATTGAAAGAAAACAAAAAATTACGAAATTTTTTCAACATATAAAAGCCTCACGCATTCCAATTGAAAACAAACATGGGACAATGGGTGAGTGGACGATTTAGAAAACGGGACAATCGATTACACCAGATAGATAATACACAAATCAACAGTAGACCGGTAGGTTAATACATTTGTTTTTATTTCAATAACTGAAGCTAATATAGGTGACCACAAATGAAAATACTTTCGAAGTGTACAGTAACAGAGAAAGTGAGAGAACTTTTTCTACAATGTAGAATATTTCAAAATGGTTGATTCTTTATTAATTAATCAAGAGAAATTTCTTCATTGTCTTCGTAACCTATATACAGCATCATCGTCTTCACCCTACGAATATTCATTTGATCAAGCTTTAACCGATTCTTTATTTAACTCGATGGATGTAAGTCTTTTATTCCTCCTGAAAATAGAAGATTATAATATATTTAATTTTTTTCTAGCCTCGACCATTAGCTCTTTACATATATGATGAACAAAGTCCCGCTACAGACACCTTTAATGAACTTGTATTATATTCAGAATCAATTAATACCTATCTTGCTGAACAATTTGTTTTATGGATATGGAGTTTAACAAAAGAAAATTATTATGAGTAAGTTAAAACAAAGAACATACAACAAAAATCGTTTTTTCACTTTTGTAGGCTTTTGACTATAGTTGCAACACATGCAGGTGAAGAAGTCGCAGCAGTAATTGATTCGTTACCGACTGAAGTTTATCCGTTGCTTATCTGTCTGATACTCCATAAAGGCAAAATAAAAGTTCAAAGCGTTATTCAGAGAACAATGTTAGATAGTGAAGCATGTAATCTTCTTCTCCAAGCTCGGACTGCATTTGGTGCTCAATTTGAATTACCAGATACAAGTGGTTTAAACTTGAGAAATATTTCAACAGAAAATTGGTCAATACCAAAATGTACTTTGATACAAGTGCCAAAAGACTCAGATGAATTTCGAAGAGTAGCTGATGACTTCGATGCTGGAGCATCATCGATTGTTTGTATTCATCGAATTGAAAACACAATATGGTTATTTCAATATCTCAATCAGAAACAAGTGGTTGATGCTCGGCTTGGATATAATAACACGGAAAAACTATTATTTCATGGTTGTCCATATGGAGCAGCTAAACATATTTTACAACAAGCATTTGACCATTCACGTATTGGAAAACATGGTAAAATAAAATGCAGAATAAATTTAAGTTGTATTTTGGTTCATTTTTGTTTTAGGTACTTCTTATGGTCATGGATTTTATTTCTCATCGAGTCGACAATATAGTGATGGATATGCTGTACCAAATCCTTCTACTGGTGAAAAAAGAATACTCATGTGTCGTGTACTTGTTGGTCGAAGTTGTGTAGGTAACTCAACAATGATAACATGTCCATCAGACTATGATTCGACAACAGATGGATCAAATATTTATGTTGTTTATTCTAATCGACATATCTTACCAGAATATCTCATTACGTATAAATAAATATTATTAAATAGATTTTTGTGAAATATGTTAAGCATTTTATTAATTTGTTGTTTTTAAATCGATGGGACTGTAAAGTACTACCCTCCTTAGATACGGTTATAGGAATTTTGTCACGTTACTCTTTTTTTTTCATATTATGTATCAAAGACATTTTCTTTGACTTCTTTGACATTGTTGAGATTTTCAGTTTTTCTTCATGATCGACATGTAGAAAAAAAAAGTGACATTTAGATCTTAGTTTGTGGATAAAAGCTTATTTTGAGGATGAATTAAGGTCCTCGAGGAGACCTAAATCTACACTGTGTATCTATCGTATTTCATATTTCATTTCCACAGAGACTATGATGCAGGTTTTTTTTTTAATATTCAGAAGTATTTTTATGACTACGATATGTAAATATAGGAGGGAATTAGTTCGAATCGAGCCGACTAATACATTAATTCAGAAGAAACTGTTAGTTAAGGACCTAAATCAAAGTTCGTCTTTGATTTCGCCAGCTGTCGAAGTTTTGCTTTATATTCATAGGATGCGGGTGTGGGTGGGTGTGGGTGTAGACAAAAGCAAGTACTCTCACACTCACACCCACACCCCACCCTCACCCCACATCCACACCCCAAAACAACAGAATGAGTGTACAATCACGTCTTCGAATAGTAAAAAACACATAAAGTTAGCTATTGAATAGCCTATATATATACTATACGAAGAACGAAAAAACACTCGATAGTTATATGATATTGTCACTATTGAATAGTGCTAAATTGTAATTTCACAATGTCCGTAGAATTTCAATATAAAGTTAGTCTATACAGAATTTACTTTTGCAGTTTTTCTGCAAAAGTAAAATCTCTCAAAAATAGATAGTCTTTCTTTATACATTGTGAATTACGTTATCGTTGCTGCTGTTAAAATAAACTTTATAATATCTATTCCTCATTTATTTTCGGTCAAACAAATCATAGAACTTGAATTCTTTTAAAGAAACAGACTGTTTTCTTGACTTGTTCTAATCGTTTTTTATGAGGACTAAAAGCAAAGATATACAAGACTCTAAGTTTTCACTCTACTGAGTTGAATTTGGTTCTCTATTTAAGCAACTAATCACTATATTTAGTAGTGCGTTTTTGTACAAAAAGAAACTTGCTTTCGATAATCAGTTTGCCATTTCTGACGCTTGTAGTCTACCGTTATAGTAAAAAACAACAGTATATTTGACATGTTTATATTTTGCCGTTTCAAAATCGATTACGATAATCCAAGAACACCTTTTTCTCTGAATATTATAGAGAATTTAACGGCGCATCTTTAAAAGCAATCTAATTTTTATCATTTTTCTATGCAAAATAAATGAAAAATAGATATTATTTTCAATATGTTTGTTATTTTCAATATAATGGAAAGTAGAAACGTTTTTTTACATATTTTCTTTCAGTTTTCTAAACATTCATCAACAGAAGTCAATAGAATTTTTTGATACAGTTGTTGTAGAGGGCGCCGACAACGCATTTAAAAAAAAGAATTCATGATTTTAGCATTTGTGCATGCAAAGATACAAAATAAACTTTGTTGGTAACATTTTGGAACATCCGGTTTAATTCAGAATGAGATCCTAAAATTTTCTCAAATATTGAGCCTCTCCAAGCCTAATGGCTTCGCCGGCTCTGGACACTAGCAATAATATTTACACAATATGTGAGGCACTTTTTGAAGATACATCTGACTTTTTCCAAAGAATCTTTAATTTTTCAAAAAACATAGGAATATAGGAAAAAAGGCTAAAATATATTCTATTATAGGATTAATTTCAAAAATATAGAAATACAGGACCGTTGTGAATCCAGATGATGAAATACAGTCATAAGAAACTTTTTCTATAAACAACGCTGTTATTCAGAGTTTCACAATAAACTGTACCAATCAGTGGGATAAATCATTCAAATAAAATCGTGAGTGTGAAAGTGGATGAGTGTAGATGTCTAGATGGGTATTGATAAAGAGATGATCGACGCATATTGCTACACTGAACGAAACACTAATCCTAACACCCACACCCTATTGGGTAAATTTGAAACTTTTTTTAACCAAAAACGTCAGCGAAACGAGCTCTACAAAGTTTTGCAAACGAAAAGGATTTTTTGAAAAATATATATTTTTCATGGCTGACTTTTAATAAAAATACCTATAAAAAATGCGCTATGCAATAATTTTGTTGTTGGTAGTATGTGATATACCTTTGCTACACAATGAATATCAGGAACATAAAGCTTACTGTAAACCTATGTAGTAGATACAAAATAAAATTTAGAACAATACGTTATGTTAAGTTTGGTTTAATAAATTATTGTTTAGTGAGATATATATATCTACTCTCTTGCTGGAACTGCAAGCAACTGTTTGCTTTTTTGTTTTTACTCTTTCTATATATTGTGTAACAGAAGTAATAAGTTTAATATACGTAATTCATTTTAATTTCAAACAGTTATAAGAGTTTCTTATAAAAAAAAGTTTCCCTTCCAGTTCACGACTTTCTTGGATATATGAATAAGACAGTAGAAAAACATCTATCTGTATATTTTCTAAATCTTCGTTCTCGAGCTTTATCGTAACAAAAAATGATAATTTTCAATACGTATGTCTAGTAAATAAAAGAAAAATTTGCAAAAGACTGGATTAATGCAATGCGAAGCGATCTGAAATGTTATCAATGAAGTTTCAGTTAATATAAGAACGAAAACGATTTCATCTTGAGAGTCAAGATTCAAAAATCTTTGTATTATCTCGAGATATGAATCTTGCTGACATATTTCGAACTTATTTCTAGTAACTTGTCGATTTCCAAAACATCACGGTATATCACTGGCTACAAAAATCATATGTTTCGCGCTACATGAAAAACTAGATGACATCTCGACAAAGTTAAGAATGCGAAATCTTTTGAGGAAATTGTTGCGTACTCAATCGTATGAGAAATTTTTTTTCTGAATTTTTCCTTTCTCGATAAACGATATTTAATTCTGCTGCTCATTACAATTCGTATATGAGCCTCAAACATTAACAAAGAACAGTTTTATCCACAAAAAAAATTATTCAGTCTTTTTAATATATCACCAGTTTGCCTGCATAATCGAACAAAATATCATAGAAATTTAGTGTATTTTAGAGGAACTTTTGTGTACAATAGTTTAAAAAAGACAAAAAACAAGTAATAAAATTGTTCATTGAATAATTGTAAGAACATTGCCAAGAGCAACAACAGTTTGATCTGCATCACGTAATGTAAATCGACCGAGTTAAGGATAATCTTTGAATGTTTCCATACAAACAACTTGTCTACATTGTGATAATTTCAATCTTGCTATTGCTACTTGACCTTGTTTGATAAATCTTCGATGTTCTTCAGTTGTTTCACGATCAATTAATTTTAATAATTGTTTTAATTGAACTTTAGCAACAGCTTCATGAATATAAAGTAAAGCTGAATAACCTGGACATATAATCGATTTATGTTCAATTATAGCAACCTATTCACAACATATATTCATTTCAAATTAATGATCTATTTATTTTACCTGTGCATCAAAAACTCATGCAACTCTACATGGATTTTGTTGAGCATTACATAAAATAAATCCAGTTGAAATTTGCTAAAATAATTAATTAGACAGTGATAATGACTAAAAAGAAAAAAACGAAACTCACTTGTCCTTCAACATTGTTTAATTTAAGGCGAACAGTTTTTCCACAATCATAAGAATCAGTTTCAATATGTTCATCATAAATGTTGGTAACTTCAACAAATGTTCGATTAGGCATAATTAAACATCGATCACCAACACGACAACATCCTGATTGAATGTTACCAACAATAATCCATGTTCTATAAAAAAATGAAAACAAAAATTTCAATTCAATTTTCAAAAAAAACAGTACAAAGCAAACTTGATATCATTTAATAATAGATACTCGAAGTGGTTTATTAATGTCAGAATTTGTTGTTGTTGATGTATTCAGATATGTTTGAAAATTTATATACTTAGATAAGAAAAAAACCCCTTTTTTTTTTTGCTTAATTCACCTTGTATTTATCACTTTTTTATATGCAACATTTAGATCGATCAATTTCTTTAAAATTTCTTTTTCTGTATTGTTGATAATCAAGTCTATCTTATTATTATGTTTAATATAATTTATTATATCATTAGCTTGATAATCCTTATCGATATTTTCCTTGATAAAATTATTAATATAATCATTAGTGTCATCATTTCGTGGATTGTTTTTTAAAAGAAGTTCAATTAATTCTTTTGTTACGATCGTATTGTTCCCATACAATCGTAAGACGGAGAAGAGATACCCTTTCTAGTACAGTGGTTAATACGTCTGCCCGGTAAGCAGGAGGTGCATGGTTCGATTCCATGCGAAGGGGGATTCTTTTTCTCCGTTCTGTCGTCATTCGAAGATAAGAGACGTAACATGTTTCAAACATATGTTTGATTTTTTTGATATTTCATCAAGAATATCCAGCAGTGTCACATATCCAAGATTTTGGAGATGCCACCACGTCTCCCGCGGGGAGATGCCGCATCTCGCGCGAGAGATGCGGGTGTGGGTGTGGGGGATGCGCATCTCTAAAGGAGATCTTACATCTCCAGTGGTGAATGACCACATCTCTCGAGTGTGGGTGTCGCGTCTCCCGCTGGAGACGCGTCATCTCCCACGGGAGATGTGGTGGCATCTCCAAAATCTTGGATATGTGACACTACTCACTTCATTTAATGTATTCCTAGTAAAAAGTAATTCAAAATGAAATATGTGCTCTGGTTCATATTTATGAATTTCATTATTTTCAGCAAACTTTAATTGTATTTTCTGAATAACTATTTTGAGAAGATACACAGAAACATTTGATAAAATTTCTTTGCTTTCTCTTAATCTAAAACTATGATTTGAATATTTATTATGACATAAACAACAATTGACTTTATCTGATCGAGTTCTCTTCTGATTTCTATCGTGTCTTTTTTCAATTCTTGGTTAGTATTTCGAATTATTTTATTTGTTTTTTTTTAATTTCTTCTAAGTCACATTTGAGAAGATTCACTTGATCGCAAAATTTAACCATATATCTTGTACTTCATTAACTTCATTTGCTAATTTGTTGTATTTTTTTTTCTATCTTTGAAATTTTCTTTTTCATGTTAAAGTTTTCATTCTAGAAAATCGAAAAGAAAACATTGAAAATGCATATTTAATTCTTACTAATGTTTTATAATACGAAGTTTGAATAATATCCAGGATTTGTATTATTTTCTTTTTCAGATTTTCTGGTATTAAGGCAATTGATAAATTAATAAATGCGATTTATAACTTCATTCATTACCACTTCGTTCGATTCCGCATTTGTATTATTAAGTTGCTGTTGAAAATGTATTAAATTTTCAAAACAATGCAAAGGAGCATTATCTATCTTTTTCAAAATATAAAACATTTTGTTAATTGAATTGTTCATTTCATCAATTAAAGAAATAAAAAAAGGTATCTTATTAAAAAAATTAAATAATTTCTAACATATTAGTAAAACAACAAAAAAAGATTTATCTTTTACTCTTTTTTATTTTCATTTTTGTGAACTTCTTAGTTTCAATTTGTCCTTCATTTTCATCTTGACGAACAAAATCTGTTACATTATATTATTATCACTCGTTGAATCTGTATGTGAATTAGGTGTAGTATTTTTTGCCTAGAAAAAATACAACGAAGATATCTTTCATTTTATAAATTTAGAATAATTGAATAAATTTACTTTGTTTCCAACAGTATTCGTAATATATTTAAAAACTACGATGGACGTATCGATACAAAAACGCCCGATGTCAATCATTGCCCTAATAATATTGATTATTTTTGATGAATGTATTTGAACGATATATTATTTTTTGATTAAAAGATATTCTCATTGTTAAGAACTCATGTAAATAAAAGAAATGAATGTGATCACTTGCAAAGCATTAAACTACTATCTTATTTCAGATGTATACCTGATGCGTACAGATTTTGAAGAAAAGGAAAATAAACAAAAATTTTTAAAATCTAGATTGTGGATTGAAAATATTTTGTAGACTGAGGAAACTTCACTTATTATATTTTTCAATGTTCTTCATCTATCCTATCGCCCATGGAAACTTCTACGAACCTCTGCTAGCTTCGAATATTTATTGACTATATTTCTTTAAGATCCTCAAAAATGTGGAGATAAGAAAATTCTCAAGGTGGAATGTATATATGCCGAAGATATATTTTGTATACAGAGTACTGCGGCAAGCCTCTTGAATATTTTATGAACATGGTGGACCCTTGCTGTTAGAAACATTGACCCACATCCACACTTTTATTTTTGATAACAAACTATAGTAATGGAAGTGTGTAGTATCCGTTGCGAAACTCGTTATCATAATCCAAGGGATCTTCATTTCATGAGGAAAACTGATCTCATTCTACAAAAATACTGCTGATATTATTTTTCATGGCATTGACAAAGGTTTTTTATTTATCACACTGAATAACATTGATAAATTACTTTGAAATATCTTTCATATAGACAAGCTATTCGATGGATTGATATTAATTGAATTGTATGTGGATAACTGAAGTAAAAACAGTAAATTAATAGGTTACAATGAGAATAATTCATGTTAAGATCTCAAAGAAAAAAGGCAAAATATAAAATCAGAAAAAAAAGTAAAACAGTCTTTTAAAAACAGACTCGGATTTCTAATGTAAACAGACATCAATTGGATATTATACTACATAAAAGAGTTTGTTTATTTGTTTAACTATGGAAGAATCGATGATTAATATCTTCTCACTGAATAAGGTTGAAAAAAATCTTCTGTTGTTTATTCGCTTTCATGTCAATATGATATCTTTGACAGAAATAAAGATTTGAAGTAACAAAATATATTTTATTTCTGATTATGAAATCAGGATGTGGGTGTGGAGTGTGTCTTCTTTTCATCCACATCAGCACCCACATCCTCTTTCAGATGATACTTTTTAACTGACAGAATAGAAATATTTTGTATTGATAATTAAAGAAAACTTTTATTTTGAAATAAATAGTAATTAAAAGTTAAGAAAAAAATCTCCCACCATTGACTAAAATACTCTGTCCAGTAATGTAGTCAGAATTTTTGCTTGCAAGAAATGAAACTAAGTTTGCGACATCATCTGGATCTCCTATGCGACCAAGTGGAGTAGCTTTGACAAAATCTTCAGTAACATCATCTTTTGTCTTCCCATGAAAATTTGCCAATCCTTCAAGAAATGTCTCACCAAGCGATGTCATCGTGATACCTGATAAAATTTCTTAGATTTAATATTTAAAAGCTATAAAAATATACCTGGACAATAAGTATTGACTGTAATATTATATGGAGCCCATTCTATAGCAGCAGCTTGTGTTAAACCTCGTACACCCCATTTTGTAGCAGAATAAGCACCGATCGTTGGAGTTGGTCTATATCCAGCATTACTGCAAGCACCAATGATTTTTCCTCCTGTACCTTGTTTAATCATGATTTTAGCTGCTTCTTTGTAACAAAGAAATACACCACGCATGTTTACTGCAAAAACTCTATCCCAATCTTCTACAGTTGTATCTAAGAGCAATTTCGAATCACCAATTCCTGCATTTGCGACTAATACCTGTAGAATGAATCATAACAGAAAAAAAAATCAAAGCAATGAAAAAGAGTGAAAAATACATACATCTAAACTTCCTAATTTTTGTGCAACTTCTTGCATCATTTTTTCGACTGATTCATTTATAGAAACATCAGCAATTATAGAGATTGATTTTTGACCAATTTGTTCGATTTCTTGCTGAAATTTTTGAAGTTTAGAGGAATTAGCCTCTATATCATTAACAGCAACATTGAAACCATCTTTAGCAAGACGAATAGCAATTGCACGTCCTATTCCTTGAGCGGCACCAGTCACCAAGGCCGTACGAATCATGTTCAATTATAATCAATAAAAATAAAACAAATGGTAACTTAAATAAATCTCTTCTTGGTTTTTGTATAATGTTCTTTTTCATGATGTTTCGACAAATAATACTGTCCTCTTTAAATTTTATTACTGAGAATAATATGTTCCAGGATATACATACACCTTAGTTTTTTCTCTTTTTTCTGTTTCTTTTTCTTATCTATAGCTGTTATGATTTGACAGTGAGTTGATAATACGATGATACTTGGTAGGAGAAATTCTCTCTTCTTATCTTGTTTCGATCGATTTTCATAATATAATAAGACTAGAAGAAAAAAAGCTAAGGTATATGTGTATCAGTGTAGGGCATTTCATTTTTCACCAATAAAATTTGACGAGGACAGTATCGTCGGCCAAATCGCCACGAAAACGAAAAATAATATTCTAGAAGAAGCAAAAAGTGATTAATTTAAGTAACTAATAATTAATATGACTTTTCTTAATAAAAAGTATTCATACAAAAGCATGACTCTCTTAATCCTCTTTTTGCCTTACATATCTTACTGCTCATATACCCTGCACATGCTTATATGTAACACATCAATAAAGAAAAAAGAAAAAAAAAATCAATCATGCGAAACCAAAGATTAGTTATGCAATTAGAATAGAAATGAGTGAAAGAATCACGCACTGCATTCTGTCTATCTTGTTTCATTGAAATTGTAAAGTGTTCTATCTTTTTTTATTCCGTTTTAAAGTATATGTATGCACATTTCTAGGTTCCTTGTTTGAGTGGTACTTGTTCCCAGTTCAGCATCAATCGTGCGGGCAAGTATTCACAATTAATATCATAGTGCGTCGAATAATGTTAACGAATGTCTTTATAGGAATTCATCTATCGCACAGTTCTTCGTTTGATGTTAGCAATATTATTGGGACAAATTTTAACTATATGTCTCACTGAAAATGTTGATTATCCAATGGGTAAATTCGTAGGGTTTCTATCACTTTTGTAGAAACATCTTTTCAATTTTGATAATCTAGAATGACGTATCGTATCATCGTCGAAAATGGTCTGAGGTAACAATTAAAATTTTTTTGGACGTATAAAGCATGCACACTAAAATAAAATGTGTCGCAATTTTTATGTGTCGTATCTCTTGCGTTCTCCGCTGGTTGCTATATGTTGGCTAGCGAAGAACGCAAGAGATAGTGGCGTAACCAAGGTAGGGCCAGGGGGGGGGCTCAGCCCTACCACCCGACCTTTCAGCCCTACCACCGGTGTTAGCATCGTCAGCTGAATCCTTTCACAAGCCCTACCACCCCACAGACCTCAGTAACCTGAGCCCTACCATCGGATATTTAAGCGTTGCTGAGCCCTACCATCGCCAAAACTCTGGTTACGCCGCTAGCAAGAGATGCGACACATCGACACATTTTATTTTATTGTGTGGACATCCAGATCATTTTGTCAGGAACAACTCAAAATGTATATGTTACAGGTAAAATTGATTTTATATTAGGTACATAATTTTACTTGCATTTTTGTTTATTTAGAAATGATTTCTAATTATCATTTGTATTCAGAAATATCGACAGATCACTTGATTGTTTCATTCATGAGTACATCAATAATCTTTGCGCAGATATAACAGATACAAGATTTTATACATAAAAGAAATTTTTAACAAACTTGAAATTATTTATTTATTTAATTTTTCTTTTTTTGCAATAGTATATTTTTAGACTGACTGAAGATAAAAAATTCTTCTCCATATCAGAAGTTATTTGCGAATTGAATGCTTAACATAGTGTGTCTA
>CAJNOP010002021.1:3604-20723 GCA_905250075.1 Rotaria sp. Silwood1 | reverse complement strand
CTATCCTTTAACATTTATATCACTACGGTTATCTTCTTATCATTTGTTTAATAAATTTCTTTTCTATATACCACTTTCAGCGCTTTAAATATTGATTACCTTCTTCAACTATAGTTTTTTCTTCTTGAAACTGTCATAAAGAAAGTTGAATCAGAAAGATAAAAAATGAATAAGAAGCTTTGTTCGACTCCAACAATATTTACCTTTGTTCTTATCGACTTGTATTTTCAAACTTGTAGTCACCGTTGAGTCTCTTAGAAAAAGGTTTTTAACTTTGACTAATTTGAAACATTTGTTCATCAAAAGAGAGATACGCACTGATTTTGGATACGCATGTATGCAGCACTTGAATTCTTTTACTAATCAAGAAAAACAACACTTTTCCTTATGTTTTATTAGCTTTATACATGAATCATTTGTCCATACATTTTTTCAATTAATTCTTCATACACGTCATTAAAAAACTTCATAAATAAAACAAACTATCTTGAGGGTGTGGGTGGATATGGGTATGGTGTGGTTTAAGAAAAGAACAACACCGACACCCACAGTCATAGCTACACTCACCCACGACCACACCCATCCTCCATGATATGATTTTTTTCCTGAATGTTCAGATATTTTACTTATCAGTTGCTCTTGTCCAATGTGAAGACAATGTTTTATTTTTATCTCGTATTGATCTATCTAATGATTCAAAGGCAAAGAAAAAGAAACCTGAGGGAGCAGAGAATGTTAGAAGTAAGTAATGAAGTCAGATAATTCGAGACTTATTTTTTTTTCGAAATATATTCCAATAACTATTATGAGAAGATATATTTTAGTAGAAATGTAATGTAGTTATTAAAGTTTACCTCATTTGTGAAAAATAAAACATTAGATGAAGTTTAACAATAAAATAGAAATGAACAGACTTGAGACAATGATAAACATCGATTCTCACTCAACCGTAGAATACATGAGACATATATATAGTAGATCATCGAATTTGGGTGTGGGTGTGGATGCGGTATGCGCATGAACGAAGACAACACCGACACCCACACCCACACCCACACCCCACACCCACACCCACACCCACACTCACACCCACACCCACATCCACACCTATACCCACACCCACAACCTCAGTATCGTTATTTTTTACGTTTTTGTGTGTCTTAGAAATTTTCATTTTGATAATCTTTTGTGGTTTGGGGAGTTGGAATTTTTTAAAAACGCCAATACTCGGCTAAATATGCTGTAGTCATATGCAGGGTGCCCCAAAAGACCTTTCCTAAAACTTTTTTGAATACCTTTGCTATTTTATTTAGCTTAATTAATTTTTACTTAAATGTTAGGTGGAGAGACTAGACATCAGCGAGACCAATATTTTTTGGTCACGGTCATGTCACGGTCACGATCAGTTTGGTCACGGTTACGGTCACGGTAGCCACGCCAGTCTCTATACAAACGACTATTTTCTTTTTCTCAAAATAGCATACCCTTCTCTTCTGATAGGAGGTCCCTATATTAGAAGGCTTTCCATAATAAAAGACCCCCTTGGAGAAAATATGTGCAAGACTTAGTATAATACCTCATTCAATTATCGAATTTTTCGAAAATGGGCAACTTCAACTACCGAATTTACACCATAATGTGCTTAGTTTTCAGAGTTTTGAGCTGAAAACCTTAACTAAGTGTTTTCAATATTTTATCTAGGCTTTTAAAATCCGAAAAATTCCTTCTCAAAGCATCAAAATCGCTTTGGCTTTCTGAGCAATCTTTTTAATTGAAACCTGTAAAAACAAAAGAGACACAACACAAGACCCTCTGGAAAAGTTTTGCTATTCGACACAATAGAAACCCTCGAATCTCCTCGTGCGGAGCGGTGGAAAGTAATATAACAGATAAATGAAAAGGATTAGGTATGAAAAACATTGATGAATTTGTTTTTGAGAAAATATCTTAAAGTTCTTGACAGTTTATTTGGGCAAAGCCTGAATAGAAATGAGCGAAATCAGAACAAGTGGAGAAATGATCAATCATCGAATAAGTCATCTGATAAAAGTCAAAAAAGTCGAAAATATATGAAAATGACGTAATTCTTGTTCAAGGAGGTCATAATATTTTTAATGGTACATTTTTTTCTAAAGTATTTCTATGCGAACTGTTTAAAATATATTAATACTGAGTATATTTTTTCTGGTATTGCGATTGTATTGATTCTATTCCTTCGTTTTGAGTTAGCATAATTAGAAAGGGATATTGATACATATTGAAAGAATACTAAATATAATATTTAATTCTCTATAAAGTTTGAAAATAACTGCTTTATAGTTACATTGAAAATTTATCATGACTGATCGTGACCAGGTTTTGGTCACGGTCACGTCACGGTCACGACTTTTTTTCGAAAAGTGGTCACGATCGTGACTCACGGCAGTCAGGGCGGTCACACCGATGTCTAGGAGAGACCGAGATTGTTTTGATCCAAATAAGTTTGAAAAATATTGCTCAAAGGTATCACCTTTCATCCAAATACAAAAAGTTAACCTTTTTTTTTCAGAAAAACACTATGCAGCATTTTTTCTTTAATTATTTCAACTTTCTAAATTACTTTAATTTTTAAATCATCCAAATATTTAATGGTTCTTTGACAGATATTTGCTTGGCTGTTGGTTAATAAGTATAACTGTTATATTCGGCCCCAGATAATCTTTGTGTCGCTATGGAATTTGCAATGAACTTACTAAACTTACAGTGTGATGCAGATGTGCAATGTCAAACAAGCTAATCGTTGAGCACTTTTTTTAATGAATAAAACTGGGGTCAGATTCGTCTTTTGATTCCTATATAATTTGAAAAATCCTATATTTTGTCCTATATTTCAATCGCTGCTCCTATTTTTTCTATATTTTATCAAAAATACTGGAAAAATTTCACAAGATTTGACTGTGCCCCGAGTGGGAGTACAGGAGTCTTCGCGACCCTACTCTTCCTTCCCCAGTCATCGGTTTTTACGAAAAAATCAGGAGATGAGAATAGGTGTTTCTTGGAAGAAAAGCATATATATTTGAGGTACAACTCGACATACAATACCTAAATTTCGGTTGGTATTTTAGTGAAAATAATCGTAAAATTCAGAGAACGAAGCTCTATATAAGAATTTGCATAACTTCTAAAGTTTGTAATTTGAGGCCAGGTAATTAAGTTGATGAAAACGGATTTTTGAGAAGCAACAATGCATACGAAATCCTATATTTTTGTCATTTTTCTCTAGAAAATTCT
This sequence comes from Rotaria sp. Silwood1, assembly GCA_905250075.1. Lineage (NCBI taxonomy): Eukaryota > Metazoa > Rotifera > Eurotatoria > Philodinida > Philodinidae > Rotaria > Rotaria sp. Silwood1. Next base: position 17,453 of record CAJNOP010002021.1, on the reverse strand, counting down.
ATATTTTAAAAGCATTTAATCCTATACGAATTCCTATTTTTTTTAAACTTGTAATCTAAGGCCAGGAATCAATGATTGATCAACAAAACTATACCTTGACACGCTAAAACTTATGTTTACTAATGTTAGAGCAAAAAAGGTTACTAAAAAGCTGTTTTACCAATAGTATGGAGCACCAGTGTATATCTTGAAGACATTTTGTTCACACTTCATTTAGTAGGTTTCTATAAGTTTTGCTTCAAAGAAATGGCTTCGAAAGTTTTAAATACACAGATTCTTGTAGATCTCGATAAGCTCTATCTAACCATATGAAAATATCAAAGAAAGCAAATTTAGTTGGCTTTTGAATTACTCACATCTTATTGAGAAAGCTAATTTTTTGTATTTGGATGAAGGGTGATACCTTTGAGCAATATTTTTCAAACTCATTCGGGTCAAAAAAATCTCGGTGTCTCCGCCTATGATTTAAATAAAAAAAAGTTAATCAAGTTTAAGAAAATACCAAAGATATCCAAAAAAGAACTTTTAGAAAGGGATTTTTTTGGGACACCCTGTATAACGAATACGTATTCTGAAAAAGGACAATCAGAACTACAAGAACATGGGCTTTTCGAATAATAAAATTTTCGAAGAAAAATCGACTTTCTAATGGGGTCCCTCCTAAAGTATTAATTATATTTCACTTGAAAAGGCCGTTGAACTCAAATCAAAAAATTATATCTATTCTTTTCAACCAAATCGAAAGTAATCGACTGAAGTTTTAAAAATCTCCAACAGATACGATTTTGGGTTACCGTCAATTCGGTTCGGTTAAAAAACGAACGGATCCCATCTCTGATAGACACGCGTTCTTTCTGGGTAGAAACGTTTGGCTGAGTACCACACCAGATTAAAAGTGGACTGCCCGAATGTTATCTGCGACTTGAAAACTAATCGTGTTCAGTTTCTTTTTTTTAGAAATATTTTCGATAAAGTCCAACTATAAAACTCCTATATATAGTTCATTTGATCGAGACCTTAGTTAACTGTGCAAACGACTATTTGAATTTTAGTTAGATACTCGGTGTTACATAAGAAATAGTAATATAAATATCTTGTTCAACAGTTTTGATCAGTATCGCATGTTCAAACATTTTGTTCATTTATTTTTTCAAAAAAAAACATCCTGTATGTGTTCGCGCTCGTGGCAGCTTTGCAAAGAAAAATTGTATCTGTTTCTTGCATGCATCTACATAGACAAAAGATGAAAGCAATGCTTGTCCTTACTTATACTAAAGATTGCCTAATTCACATTTCGATCTTATTGTCAGGCAACATAATGAAATATTTGTTAAATTTGAACCGAATGCTATTTCTTTCTCCACAACATCATACGTTATCATCAATGAAATCTAAATGTTATGATATTAATTCGTCTTGTATGCCGATTACAAAAGTATTTGTATGCAAAATCATAATTTAGTGAATAAACCTTGGATTCTCCATATAAATGTTTAGAAAACAATAGCATACACAAAAACGTGTAGAATTTTTAATAAGATACGTGCCAATGTCCTGTTTTATATCAAAGCATGTCTGTCGAATTCAGAACCAAAATTATTCAGTGATAATTTTAGAATTGATATTGTCTCAATAGAGGAGTTACATGCGAAATAAATGAAAATTCGATTCAAACTTCTCTTACAATGGAAAAGATTTGAAATTGGTACGCTTCGAATGAAGACATAAACTAGAAAAGTGTGGGTGTAATCAAACAATAAAAATGATCTTGACTTTTTATGTCTGTTAGCATATAATCAAGTAAACCTGAACTATTGACCATAGATGTCACTTATTTACACTCTTTTTGATACAAAATTCGCGTCTTAAATAAATCGTTCATAAAACAGCTAACCAAAATACAGCCGTTGAATTCATTATATTCATTGTCTTAATACCATATACTACATTGAATCTAATCGAAAATGTCAAATAAATGTACTTTATCGTGGTGTGATTTACAAAAATATGAATTAACTTTCGGTTTTGATGAAGCATTAATTGAAGAATATCCGGCTTTAAATATTGCTTTGTGTGCCTTATCCAAAATTTTAACAAATCATTTTCTATTAAGTAATTTCAGTGCACATTTTGTTCCATTTGATCAGTATACTGGTGTATTACCGGTGAGTTCTGCGAACGGATACTGAACGAAGATAAATTTTCTGGTTTTAGCATAATGTTTCTGAAACCGTTATGAATCAAATTAGGGACGCATTTACTCAATCAAATATTCCGTCAATTATTCTTCAACAAGATGAACTTCTTATTGCACCAGTACCCTGTGCTGTGTATGGAAATTATTTGGGACAAGAAAAAGAAACAGACATAAATATTATATATTTAAATAAAGAAGTAAAAAAGTGTTAACTGGGTAATTTTTATTCATTTTAAAATTTTCTTTTAGTTAATAGACTGTTCTAAAGCAAGTGATCATTCAAAGGATATTATTAAATACGGTGCACTCATACTCTTTACAATAATACATGAATTAGGACATTGGTCATTCCATCATTATGCCTGCAATATGGATCACTACCTTGCAACACCAAAAGGTGAAATTTCTTTTTTTTTGTTCTACCGAATTTTAAAATTTTTGGTTTTATTTTGTATAGGAGTATTAATGGAAGAAGCGGGTGATGCAATTGAATTCCTACTATTCGGATTTCGCATTCAACATTATGGCCCTGAACATCCATAATTTCTAGTTAGAGATCGAGTAATGTGGGGCAATTGAATAAGGATTTTTTTCTTTTTTAACTTTTAATTGGTATAACTTTTTTATATCTAATTATTTTTTCATAAACTTTGACATACAGATAGAATGAACGTTTCTCTAGCTATCAGTGTAAAAATTTTCCAAATCTGAGGTACAGATGCGTATCTCCCACCTTGTTTCCAATTACCGCCACTGACCTTTTCCCATTACTCCGCACGGGGCAATTGGATAAACATGTATTTTATACGGGATAGGTAAAATTAATTTTTCTCATTAACTAATTAAGATTAATTAGTCATTCGTACACAGATGAATAGAACATATTGTTCTGTACAATTGATAAGAATATCTCGTTTTTCAGAACGAATTAACCTGAGATATCTTCTAATTACTAAATATAAAAGAGCGAAAAAATTTATGAAATGGCTCCAAATGGGGTAATTGGATATGTAGAGAAAAATTGTGGAGTAATTAGATAAGTACACAGGACATAACTAGAAAACTCGGATTTGTTTCCAGATAACTTTCTAAGTGAAGATAGCATATTACAGAAAATTTTCTACGACGAAAAATGTTCAATATTTCTTTCTCTACAATTGTAGAGAAATTTCTTTTATGTTATTAAGTCCAGTTATATGACAGATCAGTGACAAAGACATCATCTGTGGTTTTCATACTGTAATTTTCACATTTCCGTAAATTTATCGATGTCAGTTCGTTTTTTCTAAGTTCTCTATTCGAAAATAAAGAATATATCACGTATTTTGTCAAATTATAAAAAAAAAGATCCGTTTTGGTCAATATATGACTGATTAATCGCTAAAAAATCAATATCTGAGGTCAATTATTTTCACTTTTTTAATGTATATACGGGATACGATATTAAATTCAAAGATTTCTGGATTTTTAAAGGCTTTGCCAGATTTCAGAAGAGTTGATAATACTTCACTCAACTTCACAAGGACATTGAACGCCTGTATCATACCATACATAATATCAAAGGGCTCAACAAACTTGCATGAGATTCTTTTTAAGATTTCATGTGATTTGAAAGTGCTTGACGAGAGTTCAGTATCTACCTATAGTCATAAAACTAGTTGCTTTCCTGATGAAAATGTTCCAATATGTTGCTGATTGATATCAAGAGTCATATTCTTCGATGAACAGCTAGATGTTTCTTGAGCTAACTAGAATTAAGTTATCCGAAGGATGCTAGAGAGAAAGATTCCACCTGGGAGCTTTTGGTAAATCAATGTGAGATCGCTTGTATGAGTTGAGACACAATTAGTACTCGATGGCTAAGTTACTAAGTTAGTTCGCCAATGAACAGTCATAACGTTATCAAAATGCAATTAGAAATTAACGTTTTTTTACAAAAAATGCGTAAGTCGTAGGCAATCTTGATAGCAGCTTTCAACGAAATTTCTACGCAAAAGCAGGCTTAAACTTAATATCGAATTGGCAATGAATTTCAAACATTAAGGCATGCAGCATCCCCAATAAAATAGTGTTTTTTTATAAATATAGCGCTACTCTCTACAATGGATTTACGATCTACGATTTCTTTTGGTGTGGCTGTGGATGTGGGGCGGGCGTGGGTCACTGAAGAAGACATTCACACCTACACCCACACCCACACCAACACCAGCACACACCCACACTCACACCCACACTCACACCCACACTCACACCCACACCAACACCAACACACACCCAGACTCACACCCACACCCACACCAACACCAACACCAACACACACCCACACCCACACCCACACCTTGATGTAGCACACAATACCATATATGCAGTACGAGATAAAAGAAAAAACGTGATGATGCACTGTTATCTGTTATCTGTTCTTTTTCTTTTCCTTCGTTATTTAAATAGGACCTACTAATTTTGAGATCAATTCACGAATCAGAAGTAGAGAGACGGTTTTATTTTCATAGAAATGATACTGGGTAAGGATCAACATTTTTCGAATCAATCAAATTTCAATGGATTTGTATTCAAAGCAGATGATCAGTCTATATTAGTTCCTTGTTTTCCGTTGAGAACTTAGCGAATTTTTATACTTAGACAACCAACTTGTCTCGATTCGGTCCTATATCCACAGTTTTTCGCATGATTTTCATGTTAGAGCCCAATTTCATAAGGCTTTGTAGAGATCTTTTACTCGAAATAAAAATTTTATTTGTCAGAAGCGAGGGTGTGAGGTGTGGATTGGGTATAAGCATGGGTGTGGTGTGGATGAAGTGAACATCAACATCCCTATCCACCCACACCCCACGCTCACATCCACACCCACACCCACACCACATCCTTTGTGCAAAAGTTGGTCGAAAACAACAAAATTGTCGCATATTTTAAACTACAGAAAAAATTAACATCAGCTCTGGTGCGAAAAATGTTGATCCCCACCTTCGTCACTTCGCGGTACCCCTGATTGGAATACAAAATTTTAGAACGTACAGAACCTCAAAACATGAAAGTTGGCTAGTGCTCGTATTTACTAAAATAGAACATTTTTTGGAAACCAGCCTGTAATACTTTTGGTTAGTGTAGATGAATTCAGATATATGACATCCAGAAATTCAGAATGTAAATTTGTATTCAGTTTTAGATTAATGAGTAATACTTTTCGGTTTTCATTACTATTGTTTCACATTATCTTTAATGCTATCAATGGCATGCCAACAGTTCCAAAAGGCTATTTATTAGGAGCAACGTATGAACTTGGGCCAACATCAGATAAATTATACAGAATTAATCCATTAACTGGAGAGTTTACGCTATTTACTCTTTTGAATGATTACAAACCTGACGATGTTACCTATGATCTTATTAATAAAATATTCTATGTTTTTGTTAGTGAAGCAGCAGTAAGACGAGAATCATCGATGTCATTGATTTTGGTTAATCCATTCAATGGTACAAAACAATACCAAAAAGTTACCACGGAAAACTATGCTGAACTATTTGGTTTACGTGTCGATAGTAGTACAGGCAAATTATATTCATTACAAATGTCAGGTGCAGGAGAAAATCCTGTAAGTATCGTTCAGATAGATCGAATTAATTTTATAGCTACACGATGGGTAAATATTACCAAAGTTGATGGTGTTTCACCTGATTCAATGACAATCTTTTATAATTCAACAAATCATCAATATTTTGTGACAGTGGTGTCTGGTATCAAAGATATTCTTGTTGGTATTGATTTAATGAAACAAAAAATAATAAGTCGAATTTCAAATTTTGATTTACCGTCCTATTTATGTTATGATAATAAAACGGATGCTTTTTATGGTATGCAACGTTCTATAAATAAGCGTGGCTGTCGTTTGGTACGTTTAAATCCTTATAATGGCACAACAGACGTTTTATCAGACGATTTCAATAATTACGAACCATCAGCTGGAAATTGCTATGAAGGATATTATTTTACAATGATTGTTTTGAATTCAGAAACGCAGAAAATACTGACATTTGATTTAAACAATAATGGTAAATTAATATCAAATAAACTGGGAAAAGAATATTTATGTTCATTAGCATTTATTCCCACCTAGTAATGACTATTTGATGGCATCCCAAAATTTTCTCTAATAAATTTGAAGTTCTTCTTTTCTGAATAAGTCATTCTCGCAGGAACTATGCAAATTGTTTTATGCACTGTTACAATCATTTTTCCTCGCTCAGAAGCAAATGGAAGTTAGAGGGTGTGGATGTGGGGTATGAGTAGTTGTGGATATCATTCTCGTTCTCACATCCACACCCTTTTTTCTCCTTTCTTTTAGATAATTCAATAATAATTTGATAATAGAAAAATGAACTTTCTTTCCATTCATTTAGACAACACTGCATTTTTCTATGTTATATGTTTATTTTCCTTGAAGATTTAAAAAAAACGTTTTCTGTCATACACTTTCTTTTGGTATGATTCGTTAACTAACCATGTCGATTTCATGTTCTCACAAGTATCAATTCGTTCTTGCAGACCGATTACATCTATTCATAGCAGTGTCTTAGGTTTTAGTATAAAGTTTATAAAATGATGCACTGTCCGTCTTCTACCAATGCATCATATTTCGAGTCTTATTAGCTTTATTAGTCTGATTACTTCCCGCAGAGCTCTTGTAACGAGTATACAGATGAAATCTATTTTTCGAACGCTACTTCAACACGATAGTGAGCAACTACATATTTATTTTTACGGTCAAATATCTCTCACGATCACTCATTCACTGACTCGTACCGAATTTAAGTGGACAAATTTAGTTAAGTAGGTTGAATGCCAACTTGTTTGACATGATTTCACGCATCACCATTCTAGAGAATCTCATAGATAATCATAATTCAAAGCTGGATGATGTTCTATGTACATTCTAGTTTATTTTGATGTGTCAAGTTATTCTTTGATTATTTTGAAAATTTCAGTTATGAATAACAATCAAAGTTCGAATGCTACGGAAAATATTTCAGTCTCCAGCACCGAAATCTCTCTACCACGAACTGTTTCCTTTTGGATTCTTCTTCTATTTGATATTCCATTCATAGCTTGTGCATTTTTTGTTCTCTTCTGTATCCTTACTGATCGAAGCTTACGCTCTAACATCAAGAATCATGTTCTCGTTATTTTATTGCTTCTTGACCTAGGTTCTCAATTAATTGATGTTCCTTTTTATCTTAATTTTATTGCTCATTCGAGTGTTGTTCCATCGAATCCATCGATTTGTCTCTTGTGGTGGTTTATGAATATTGATATGTACGATGAAGGAACAATACTTATGGCTTGGACTGCTTGTGAACGGCATATTATCGTATTTCATGATCAATGGATTTCAACAAGAAAGAGATTGATCATAATACACTATTTCTCATTACTCCTTTTAATCCTATATATTTTTATTTATTATATTTATGCCATTTATTATTTTCCTTGTGAAAATACTTACGACTACACATTGCCACTCTGCGGTGGATTCCCATGCTATGCATATGATTCGATCATGGACATGTGGGACTGGATGGTCAATATTGCATCACCAACATTTCTCGAAGCATTGCTGAGTTTGGCTTTCCTTTTTCGAGTCCTCTGGCAGAAGCATCATTCTCAGTTACCAATCCAATGGCGCAAGCACCGCAAAATGACAATACAGCTCATGTCTCTATCTTCTCTTAACATGGCCTTCAACGTTCCACTCAGTATTATTAACATCGCTTACTTTTGTGGCTTATCAACTGATATTGGAGTCGAAGCGACCCAGTATTTCACATTTATTTGTTATTTTGTCATTTTTCTCGTTTCTTTGATTTGTCTTGCATCGATGAGTGGTGTTACGAAAAATTTTTCGAAAGAATACTTCGTCGACGACGGCTATTAATTGAACAATTTATGGTCACGGTCAAACCTGGAAATTTCAGTTTAAATACAACCATACAACATTGAATAAAGCATTTTGAAACTATATCGATGTTGTCCTTTTAAAAATCAAACAATGTTGTGACTAGTGAGAAAAATCAATTCTTAAAAAATAAATCCAATGTATTTCTGTTCTGTTGTATCGTGTTGAAAAAATAACATAAAATTTTGATAATCCTATGTGCATTGAGTTTTGAACAATCTAACAGTTGCTCGAATTTGATGAACAAACGTCATGGAATACGACAGACGAAGTTTAATGAACTGAGAATGTGATAGGAAAGAAAGTGTGTTTTTCACATGTGTCTGTATTGTATACTACTGATTTCTGATGGATCGATTTAAGTATCACTGTGATGAGACTATTTATAAATCTGTTGGCTTTTTTTGATACAAGGTATCTAATAAGCTTTGAGAAAAGTTTGAAGACATGGGAAGATATTTTTTCAGTAGAGTTTTCTTGATGATAATGCAAAAGTCATTTGATTGGAAACTATCAGCTAGTTCAAATCTCAAGAATTTTACTCAATAAAGTAATGCTCCGGATTTTTAGTAAAGCGTTTCGATCATTATAACTACTTTACTCCACTTGATATAGATTTTTCTAGCCTTCACTAATAGGATGTGTGTGTGTCTGAACAAATAATCTCACCGATATCCTCGAAATTCATTGTGCTGTAAGTTTGATACAATAATCATACAGACTCTTCCGGCTTTGCGTGTCTTACTTTGTAAAGAGTTATGAAATATATGTAAGATGGTCATGAAAATTGCAGATCTATCATAGATTTCACTTTAGACTATGGAGAAGATTCGGAACAAAATATTTTGTATACGTTACATTGTAGTCGTTACTTTTGTCTCGTTCTCTAGCTTGGCATAGATCATAACAATTAATGAACGCCATATTCTCATTACATCATTTATTATAAGTCTTTTCTCTCATTCTATTCACTTCCTTTTAAGAATATATTCACGAATAATACGAATTTTTCTTTCTCATTCTGTCACAATTGAGAGAGATGAAATGAGAATAAACATGTTATAATGTTTTTTACGTCTCATAGTTCATCACACGAGAATTGTCTTATTCCTGAGAGAGAAATGACATCATTGATTCCTTCATGTAATAACATAATGTCTCATAATTTTCATTGACATGGTCAGGGTTCATAGACCAAGCACATATATAAATATATATTCAATGGCTCACATATCCAAGATAAGCATCAATAGTTAAATCTGAACATTTATTTCTTCAATTGATTGATTAAACGGGTGAGATAATTTTGATGATACGTAAGAATATGAAGAAGGTTGTGAGTGTTCTTTTTTATGTGTGGTGTGGGTGGGGTATGGCTTTAAATGGGAAAAGCGAATTAACAATGATTTTTCAAAATTAGAAGGCCGAATAAACAATAAATAAATGCATAAATAAATTAAATAAATAAATCAAATTTCTTTTTTATATAGCTTCTTAAATTATTTATAGTTTTTTTGTTTTGTTTTTGAAATTTTGAATTTGTTTTTGACGTTCTTTGAAGTACTTTTTTAATTCTAATACGAAAGAATCTAATTTATATAGAGTTATGAAAGAACAAAAATTATAAACACTTTTTTTTGGAGTATTTTTTGTGTAAGACAGCTATATAGTAAGACTGACAATGTGTAATAAGTAGAAATGCGCTTTATTTATTTAAATTTAGTGCTTTGTGCGAGAAAATGTTTATATCTTTTGAATTTGTTTTAGTGAAAACAAGAAATTCACTGTTTTCTTTTTTATAGATTTATTTTATAATATCAAAGGATGAATTTATTTTAGACAGTGAGAAAAAATTGAACTCGTAAGACTAAATGAGTTTGCTTTGGAATATGTATTTGAGATAGTATATGAATTTATTTTTAGAATATGAATACGTATGAGTAAGTGAATTTGCTTTTAGACTATGAAAGAATAATTTTATATTGAATAATTTCATTTTGAGAATTTTAAGACGCATTTATTTTAAGTAGTGAGATAAATAAATTTAGTTCAGAATTGTGAACTGACTGAGTTTGTTTTAGTTTGTCAAAGAATAATTTCGTTTTTGTATGCTTTCTTTTACAGAAAATGAAAAATTAAGTTTGTTTCCGGTACTTTTTTAGCATATACAAAGAAATATAAATAAGTCTCTTTTCAGTTGAGAAAAACAATACAGCGAGGGTCGAAAGAAGCATCTACACTTGTATTTTTTTTACATACATACCAATTACAAATAAAAAAGCTACTTATATTTTGTAACTATATCATCATGGTTGTCAATTACTGTTTGCGATTGTTTTCATATCCATGTATATGAGTTTTCCAATATTATTTAATTTCTCTGATTTCCATACTTGCGGAAATATTTTATTCATCTCAACCAAATATCATTACAATCAACTAAATCTGCATTGCCTAGAATTTCTCCACCAGTTTGCTTTCAAAAATTCGAAACATTAATAAACCTACTATAGAACGATCATAAGAATCAAGAGCATCCCCAACTTCAACCTACACATGATATCTAGTTTTTCGCTAAAATCCAACTTTCTCTTTTCTGATGATTCCGCATATATGACTTTCTCTGCTGAGTTTTCTACTTTCATACCTGCCATAATTCTTTTTATTCGTTTGCGTGTGGATGTGGCTATGGGTGACAGAAGCGTCAACCCTTCCATCAAACCCTACACCAATCCACATCCACACTCTTCGATCAGCTGACCGAGTCGCAACGTTTGCTTCGAATTGAGAAAAAGAGGTGAACAGAAGTATGATAAGGAATGTTCCTTTGCCATGTGATCTTCGATCAGCTGACGGAGTCGCAACTTTGGCTTCGGAGTGAGAAAATCGGATGAACAGAAGTAGTTTGACCCCCGGTAGGTGGGAGATGTTTTGTTAGATCCGCTGATGATGTGTTTTTGGTTGGATGAATCTAGAAAAAGTTTTGTGTATGACTTTCATATTGATATTATGAAATGGAGCGCTTTGATTAGAGGTGGCGGAAAGCGGCTTATACGTTAGGCGGTGCTAGGTAGGATTGGATGATTTGATGTATTTATCGTATAGAGTGACTATAGAATTGTTGTGTTTTTGTGTTGGGAATGATCTTTGTGAGAGGATTTTTTGTTGGCGTTGGGCTTCGAATTGTTGGGTTATGTTTTCTTTAGTATTTCGGTGTCGATAATTTTTATTTACTGTGGGAAGGTCCTTGTTGGATTTTATGTTGCAGATTGATTATATGGAGGATATGTTGTCTTGTTGGAAGGAGGTTTGAATAGTGTCCTCTTGCTTGAAGTGGTGGAGTGGAGTCATTTACAGGTTCTCAAATGTGGGTGAAGTCTGCTTGGTGACAAGCTGTAGCTGATTATGATTGAAATTTGTCGACACCGAATATGTATACTTTTATGTTGTGAGTATGTGTGGTGGAAGGTGAGATAGATGAAGTTTTCGAAAGAGGAGATGAACGATCAGTAGTTGTGTTTCGGATTTAGAAGACTTACATAGCATTTCGGGTTGTTATTAATTCTGAATTCAAATTTCGTCAGAATGATTACGCTACCTCTGTCGAAAGGTCTGCGGTTTCGGCGAGCAATGGAAAAATTTAAATCTTGAACGCAGGTATAGATTTTTGTGATAGAAAGGGAACATTGATTGTGCTCTGTTGTTTTTGGTTTTATTCCATCCCTATCGATATTTAGTGACGATCTTCTGTTCGAATCTCGCAGAAATTGGAAACGATATACTGATTTTGTGTTGTTAAAAATTAAGAAAGCATATACTTTATCCTATTAAGAAGTGTTGAATGATTCATTTTTTAAAATAGTCCTCTACGTGTTTCAGAAGCAATTCGTAACATTTTAGGATGAGCCAGTGGCAATGCTGTTTTCGAAAAAGCAATAATTTAATATGTACTACTCTTTGGTGAAGTACTGACTAGAATCAACCACAAACCATTGGTGACGTTCAGAAGAAGAAGACAACGTAAACGCTGCGCTTGCTTATTCTCGTCAGCAAGTATAGCCTAAAAATTAATGACGAACATTTCTGTATCCATGACAGTGCTGAAACAAAACTGCTCATCGAAATCATTCTTTGAAGATTATTATTTAAACTGGCGAAACAAAAAAGTATGAGCCGGAAATTGCCCTTGTTGATATCTGCTCAATAATAGGTTACCGCTCCACAAAAATTTTGAGTCGTGAGAATGACAAATTACTGAAGCAAGCATCACCTGAGACGAGGGCTAGCGTCTTGATTTCTATAAATTGATTTGAACCGTTATAAAGCTCAAATCGCCGGCAAACTGTAATTCTTGTTCAAGGTAGCAAATGATTCTTTTCTTCACAACCAATTTTCTCTTGATGAGCGATAGTTTTGCGTGAAAACCTCCTCATGTGATTTTAGTGCAACAAAACTCACTAACTTTACTAGTTCTACTTTGCTTTGCACATAAATTTTACACGTAACGCTACCTAAAGAGGAACCCTTGTCAACACTTTGATTTTATTCGTTTTCATTGATTTCTATTTCAGCACATTTTTTGTTTCTGCAGTACTTCTCAACAAACTCTACGCAAACAATGACTTTTGTTTCATTTTCATTCAATCATCCGACCAAAAGAAACGTAAGAGTGTTCATAACCAATCTCGTGTACCATAAAACACTATATAATTCAACATCGGACGTAATCAAATCCAAATTCAGATATTTCCAGTACCACATTAATTAACTTTTTAGTTAACTTTTTATTGAAAAGCAGTTAAAACTTCGTCTCTTCAATCATCTATGTATCTTCCATTGTCAAAGACAGACATACAAGTCAATAGAGCTTCCATTTATAAAATATTGAACACGCCATCGATAGGTACAAACAACACCCACACCATACCCTTGATAAATATTTCAACATTCAAACTATATATCCACCGATATCATGCAAAGTAAACCTTAAATATATCTAGCAAAGTTACAAAAATAGGATTAATGCCACAATTTTCTTTATTTTTTACGTGTTTTAATGCATTTTTTTAAGAAAAATACACCGTACTCTAACGACATCTATTCAAAATTGCCGCTCGCGCAGCGGCGCGAAGCACCGCTGCACTCACAAGATACCGTCTACACATAGACGCCACAAACACCCAACTCCCTCAGGTTTTCTCCTTGCATAAACAGTCCCGATAATGAAACAGTGAGCACACGAAAAAAAAAACTAAAAAAATCTCTTATTATTCTCTGCATACTTTATTTACGATATCATCTCACAAACCCACAAACAAACAAAACGTCACAATTAGTTACGCACCATAGAGAACAGTCAATGCTTCTCGCAGACGCAGACATGACTCATCACTTCACCTCTTGTGCTCACTTCGAAGCAAATGTTGCGGCTCGGTCAGCTGTTCAAAGATCACATGGCAAAGAAACATTCCTGAACATACTTCTGTTCGCCTCTTTTGCTCACTTCGAAGAAAACGTTGCGACTCGATCAGCTGATCGAAGATCACATGGCAAAGGAACATTCATCATCATACTTCTGTTCATCTCTTTTGCTCACTTCGAAGCAAACGTTGCGACTCGGTCAGCTGATCGAAGACCACATGGCAAAGAAACATTCCTGAACATACTTCTCTTCACCTCTTTT
>CAJNOP010002020.1:0-12210 GCA_905250075.1 Rotaria sp. Silwood1 | reverse complement strand
ATTCTATGTCAAAAGTTTATTTTTCATGTCAAACATTCGTAAAAATCTATTAAAATCTAACTATAGTTCGTATATTTTTTTTAGGTTGTTTTATTAATGGATTTTCATTTCTAATATTTCTCTAATGATATGCTATTAAATATATTAAATCAAGCGATTTAGTATATTGCTAAGTTTACTAAATAGAATGGTACTATTGTAATGTATTACTGATTTTTCTTATTGGTATGTTGTGATCATTAGCTTATCTTAACTATAAATCATATAACTTACCAATTTGGATAAATAATTGTTAATTGTGCAGATGTGTGATTTTTATTTTATATTTTTAATAATTTTTTTTAATGTATAGATGTATTGATATACAGATCAATAATTATGTTTACGAAACAAAAGGTAAACGCGCCTTTAAGAAATTGATTGATTATTGTTAATTAGAAAAATTCATATATAAATCATTGATAAATTGAACTTTTAAATTTTAGAAAAAAAAATGTGGGTGTGGGTGTGGATGGGTGTGAATGTAGCTAGAAAATAGAATACCCACACCCATACCCACACCCTTTCGTTAATTCTTCTCTATTGAATAATAATCAAGATATATTTCAAAATAGAATTCATCGAATAGAAATAATCGATAAACGAGTTATTAATTAATATAAAAAGCGAATATTCTATAGAAAGAATTCAATGCTTTATCAAAACGACTTATTAAATATATCTCAACATTCAATTGATCTATTCTCGATTAGCCTTTTATAGAAGACATATATATACTCAATTGAGATAAGAGCTATACACATTGAATATCGACATAGCACTAAAATAACATATTCGATCGAAAATAGATAATAAGGTCTTCGTCCCTATGTTTAATAAAGACATTGTTTTTAATAAATGTAATCGTTTAAGAAAAAAATCAATCAATGTCGAAATCTAATTTAGTTATTGTCATATAGGTCTAATATGATATTTATTCTATTATTAACAATATATATTACTAATTAAATAAATAAATATTGAGTTGATTTAAATTATTTTTAAAAATCTATAAGATATTTAATCTAAGACTATTATAAATAAATAAATAAATCTCGTTTGATTATTTCAAAAGAATTTTTCGAAAAAATTTCTATTAAACAAAATTGCCTGATTATCTCCTATATTTACCGTTTCCTCTCAATAAATATCTTTATTATATGAAGTCAATATTAAAATCTAATATAATAAATTATATTATTTGAGTCTTATTTTAAATACCTTCATATATATTCATATAAAATAGGATTTTTTTTTATTTCGAGAATATATTTCTTTCTCTCTCTCCATCGAACATAAAATAGGAAAATGATCAATAGAATATGAAAATCAAATGAGGATATTCATTTTTAAAAATATTCTCATCTTATCTGAGAGATAGATAATATTAAAAAAAGAGATTTTCTTCGAATAAATTAGACCGATTAGATTTTTAACGAGAATTTTTTTCTCGAAAATCCCTATAAACGAATCACTCGATATATTCTAGATAATATTCTAGATGAATAAAAGAAATTTATCGATATAAATATAAGTCAAACGTTGTGTCGATAAGAGAGTGTTCGATTTAGTGAAAAGAATTTTTTTCAAGTTAATAAGTTTACTCTTAGAAAATAAAACGACTTAGAACATTCTTTGAATGAAATCAAATATCTTCTTTTCTTTTTGCCTTGTCTATTCATCTTTATTATCTTCATGGATTTGTTCCTATAGGATAGTTCAAATATAATATAAATATGTTTCCAAAAAAAAACTGACAAGACTCATTCAAATCATGGTCGATTATCGTCATTAACCTTTTTTTTCAACTTTTATACAGATTGAAATTCAAGTAGAAGAACTTTGAAAATATTCTATATAGTTTTTTGTAAATATCTATTATCGTCTCGTTCTTTATTTCTCGAATAATTCCCTTAAATATTTCTCTATAAATATTTAACTTTTATTCATTCGAATGTCTTGTTGAGCTCTTCTATTTTCTCTCATATGATAAATAAATAATAAAAAGAGTCTTAAGTGTTCGATATAATCATATAACACTAGGTTAATCTTAAAATAATATATAATTGTTAAATATTTATATTAAAACAAGGAAAGACTTGAACAATGACTCGATCATCGAATGATATACTCTATAGAAGATAAGGCATGCACCATTTCAATCTCCTACCTATTTATTTTCTCTTTGAAAAATCTTCTCATTGAATTAAAGAAAATCGATTATTGAAAATAGTTTAGAATATAACTGTTTCTATTTGCTTCAACCAAAACCTAAACGATGAAAATAAAAAGTTTTTGTAGAGAAAACTTTCAAGCTAATAATAAGAGTCGAAACCTTTTTAGATGTCCGATTATCTTTAATCAATATATATCATTTATTTAATAACTCTTTTAAAACTAAACAATTGAACATGTTCCGATATAGGATTGTTTCGAAACGATTGAAAATAGATTTATTATTTTATTTGATTCTTTATTATAATAAATTCTAATAATTATATTCAATAAAAGAGTTGCTCATTTGTTTATTCATTATCGATATTGTTTATATAATATGTCAATGATCGTTATCTATTATCGATATCTATTAGAGATAAATCTTAATAGAAGTTAAACGAGAAAAGAATATAAAAGAAGTTTTGTTCAATAATCGACAAGTTTTCCTTGGTGTTTTTTTTCTAAATAAATAAGATTATTAATTAAGTATTTACTTTTCTAAAATAGTCTATATTGATATTTTTTCAATATAATCTATATTAAATATATAATATACGTTTAAATAACGAAATCTTTCGATAAATATTCGAAAAATGCCTCATTAGAAATTTCTAGTAGAATAAATATTTTATTTAATCTATTTTCAAAAGGAGATATTATAATAATAATTAAATAAGTTGGTTATTCTCTCGTGTTCTGGTCTCTTCAATGCTAATCTATTGTTTTATTCATCGATAAACAACGCTTTTCTTCTTGTTTATTTATTAAATGATTAACCATGGTTATGTAACATATTGATAAATATGTTAAATTGTTCAAATCTAATCATCTTACGACAGTCGAACATATTTATAGAATACAAACTTTTCAAAGTATTTGTCAAAGTCCGTTATGACAAGAAAAAAGGTTCGAAAATTGGAAATAAATTATCCGAAATCTAAAGTGAAAGAAAATAAAAAGATGAACTCGTTTAACGAAAGATCTATTCGGCATGTTCGAATATGTCAAAACGTATAATAGCGATAAAAATAAATAAGATTTTTATCGACTGGTCAAATAAGGTCAATATGTTTAGATATTCGATTAATCGGATGATTTATTTTCGAATCAATATTATTTTTTCTTTCAATCGATTATGGTTGATCTTGCTTGGTGAAAGAGAGAGAAAGAGAGAAAAAGAGAAAGAGCATGATCATTTCCATGATAAATTATCTCTAAAACAAATCTAAAGAGTTTGTTATTTTCTCATATAAAATCATTCAATATGAGAAGAACTTATTGAAATTGTTCTCTAAAAGAGAGACAAACGTCCATGAAAAGTGTGAAACGGGTCTTGTCTTGACCGACCGATCGAATGCTGATTGAGTATAGCTCTTTGATAAGGATGTTTGTTTTCTATTGAATTGTTAATCATATGAGAATTTATTAAAGAATTTATTCTTCTGTTTTTTTTTGATTATTCGCTGGTTTTTGTTAGGGCACCGCAAGAAAAGGAAATCTCTTAAAAAGATTTTTTTTTTTTGTTCAATTTCAATATTTAGTTAATAAAATTTTTTTTGTTGTTTGTTGTGATAATGAGAGATGAAGATGGTCAAAGACTAATATAAGATAAAACTAGATAGGTCTATATATAGAGATAAAACATTCCTATTCAAACTGATCCTATTTATTAACTAGATTTATAGTTAACCATTATAGAATCATATATCGGAGAGAAAACTAGAATAATATATTGCACTTATTATCAGACTGTCTAACAAGACCGATTTATCCAACATAATTTCGATTAATCATATGAATGGTTTCAATTTTTTAATGCTTTTTATTTAATCGTGTTTTTGACTAATTTTCCAAAAATCTTTTTGTTGTTTTTGTTTATGGCGAGAGTCGTTATCTTGAAATGTCAAAGCTAGCTGAGATAAATGATAATCCTAGCTGAACAATCAACTTTAAACATGTCGTTGATAGATATAAGATTATTTAATATGATTGTCCTTTGTCTAATTATATCGATAGACAACCTTGGACATTTCTATAATCTCATTTTTTAATCTTGTTTCGAAAGTCAATATTTAAATTGAATATGTTAGACTTAATTCATAGTAAACATCTTCTGTTTATATCTATGAGAAGTTCCTTATCTGGCTCTAGGAGAAGAGCGAAGATCTAACTGATTAATTCGATATGTAATATAATATAATCGATATTCAATTGATATGAGTAGTCGAATAAAAAAAAGTTATTTTTAAAATAGATTTATTATAATATAGATGTTTGTTTTCGAAATCTTCTCTATAATAGAATAATCTCGGATATAGTTTATATGGGGTTCGTTTTGCTCGTTGACAAAACCCGATTAATTCTATATATTCCCTTAATTAGATCACATATATATATATGAAAAAAGGTCAACTTATTTATTTATCTCTTCGATAATCTTAAGAAAATATTTGATTTAACTATTTCTCATTTCTCAAATATTGATCATCAGTTTATCAATAATGTTCACAGTCAACAATTTAACTCTTTATTAACAATATTTGATAGTTTTTTTTTCTGAGAATGAGTTTTCTAGTTTTAATCACATATTTGATTAAACTTCGAATATATTATATTAAATAAATAGAAGATTTTATTTAAAATCTAATCAATTTTATTTCAACAAGATTCTTTTTTATTCATTTCTATTCGAATTCGAACAAGTTTCACAAGGAAAATTTTTAAATCTTCAAATCGAACAAATTCATTTCTATTATGAGACTTTTTATGAGAATTTCATCTTCTTCTATCGAACTAATCAGACAATCTATAGACTATAAACAAGCCTAAAAGGATATGAGCTGATCTTACGATTTGCCTCATATATTCAAGTTTTACTCGGATTTCCTTGGGAAGGAACCTGATTTTCCATTCGAATCATTTTTTTCAATTTCGACTTCAAACATTCTTCATAGAAATCTGTCAGTTAGATTAGATAATGAAAAAAATTTCATCATTTTTCGACATCTGATAACGGAGATATGAATTATCTAAAATAGTCATTTTATATAGAATGTCTATAGAAAAACAGATAGATTTTGCCAAATTCATATCTCCGTTATCAGATGTCGAAAAATGATGAAATTTTTTTCATTATCTAATCTAACTGACAGATTTCTATGAAGAATGTTTAAAGTCGAAATTGAAAAAATGATTCGAATGGAAAATCAGGCTCCTCCCCAAGGAAATCCGAATAAAACTTGAATATATGAGGCAAATCGTAAGATCAGTTCATATCCTTTTAGGCTTGTTTATAGTCTATAGGTTGTCTGATTATCGCCAAAATATGGGAGAAAAACCGATGGATCACGTTGAGAAGGTTCGTTGGTGAGGAAAAGTTCTTTATAATAATATAGATCTATAAGATATTGTTCTTGTAATTGATAAAATAATTTAAAATCTGTTGATATTGACATCTCTAAACTAGTGAATGATACCGAAAAGTATCAATGAAATTATAAATAAGAGAATGACGATTATAATATAAGAGTATAATGGAGTTGAATCATTTGTTCTCTTATATAAATAAATTCGAATAAAAATCATCTTATTTTACAAATATTATCTGTAATATAATCAAATCTATGAGAGATAAAAAGTCGAAAACGATAATCAGAAGAATCGAAATCAAATCCGAAATAAAGATTAATCGATTAACATGGAAGGATTATCGACAGAATATTATTTACAATATTCGACATAAGATTTTCATAACGAATTTTTTTAAATTTTTTCAATATCCATCTAAACAAACAACGGATTACATATTATTATTAAAGAAAATTCTCTCAGAGATCTACATGGCGACGGCAGTGACTAAGTTTTTTCCAAGGCGTTTATATAGCGGTGATTTCCAGCGACGATAGACATTTATCAAGGCTATACCTATTTATGGATATACGACACACTTATATATATTATATTAATATCATCATTTATATATCTCAGAGATCTTTTATCAATTGAAAAAAAATTATTCAATAAAGAAAATGTAGAAACCTCGGATTTAAATCCAAGAGTTATGCGTACTTGAAAAAGTGAATCAGACTGATTAGTCATCCTAGAATGTTTACCCATAAAAATTATCCTGGCAAACCTTTTCTATAAACAGTTCATTTCTGTTAGTTACTGATCAATCACTAGAATTTAGAGATGAATAGAGAGAAGATTTCAACTCTTCGCCTTGATTTACCCTAACGAAAGTCGTTTTTACGATAACTTCATTTCTATTGCTTACTGGTCAATCAATAGCAGTTCAAGGCAAACGGAGCTCATATTGGATTTCTCCGACCCAAAAAACCTCGAACTGTCATCTCTATGATCGAAAGACAAAGCTCTATTTGTCGACCAATCAGAGTGTGAACACAAGCAGAACCAATTCCCGTTTAATTACCCTTACAATAGGTGAGTTAGTCTTCTTATTTCTTTATGTTTTATATCCGATTTTGTAGCTCGTGAAATTCTCTATCGAATGCTTTCGAATAGTTAGGCTTTTATTTGACTATAATAGGAAAAGTTTTTTAGGAAAGGGGGGATAGGTCGATTCTCGCATAGCAAGGCATAGGGAAAAATGACTATTTTTCCAATAACTCAGCAACGGCTCGGCCAATCCTTCTCATCTTCTTCTCTCGACCGAGATATTGTTGAGACTAAACTGTGTAGAAAATTTCATTGCAATCGGACTCTCCTTTCAAAAGTTGTCGTGTAAACGGGCGGACGGACAGACCCACACACTGACCGTTTCTAGAGTCTATGAACTTATTGGGTACACAAAAAAAACCAATTAAATATATAAAAAAGATTTATTCATTTGAACAGACGACATATCAATAATAAATAGTCATAAAGATTTTTTTTTTAAATATTTTATTAATCTAATTGAATGTTTTTTTCGAATATATTTTATAGATTTAAATAAAAATATGTTGAAATAAAGTTGATACAGTCTCAATTATAATCAACATTGAATATTGTTGATTAATTAATATATATATATAAGGATTGGAATAAATCTTCTCGAAGTAAATAAACCTATTTTATATTGTTAGTCGAATTGTTTGAATAGATGAGATCGATAAAGTTACCTTTTTAATGATAATCGACTCGAAGAAAGGTTTGTTAAGGTGGATTTTCCATAATATTTCGTATAGATCGAATCAGTTAATCTCTTGTTTTTTCCAAGCAAACCGAAGCGAAACGCGAGATAATCGACAAAACGACTCTCTATTAAGACGTATACTTTCACCAAATATACATTGGAGATTTTTCAAAAAAAAACATCAAGACTAATTCGATAAAAACAATTCTAATTGAATATCAAGAATATTCTTTCAATCAATTGAATAATCTTTAAAATAAAACTCTTTAGAAATCTTTTAGAGATTGAGAAAATCCTTGTCTAATTTATCAGTCAGATTGATTATTTATAAGATAATATTTGTCAACAATCTATGATAATTAAATAAAAATAACTAAAAGTCTATCCGAAATTGATCGGTTTTTTCTATAAATCGAATACCAATGAAATAGTTCAATGTACCAACTTTCAATTAGAAATCATGGAAAAGAAAAAAAACAACAGATAATTATACAATTAAAATTCGTTTCGATTGCGAATAGTTTAGCGAAATGAAATCTAATTATCTAATCGTCAATAATTTCGATCAAACTCTTTTCATAGTTATTTTCTCAGCAGTGTTCAGACTTCCGAAAAAGGAAATTTCGGAAATTTTGGAAATTTCCAACATTAATGTTTTGAATTGTTCAGTATTTCCCAAAATGATGTAATTTCCGAAATTTCCAAAATTTCCATAATTCTGTACTTACCGAAATTTCGGAAATTAGTGAAATTTCTAAAATTTCTGAAATTTCCGACACTGTTAAAAACTTTTGATTTGCATTGCCATGTAGTTTTCAAGATTGTGGAAGTTTCAGAAATTTCTGTAATTTTCTTTTTCGGAAATCTGACCATACCTCTATTTTCTTCGAAATGTCTCATTGAGCCAAATAGTTTAACTTATTAATAGAAATGAGTTCTGTTATACGAAGAATTTTCCAATAAACAAAAAAATCTTTTTACAAGGAAACCATTCTATTTGAAAGAATTCTTATTCGTCATGCTTGTTTTCCCCCTGATAATAAAATAAGAATTTTGTTCTATAAATTATTTTTATTGAAAGTAACAACATAGATTTGAATCTCAAATAAACAAATATATTCATAGAAATATTTCTACTCGTTCGTTGATTAATTATTGTTTAAACCTTTCGAACAAATCGATTATCTTTTATCTATTTGAAACTTGATTATTATATTAAATTTATATTTAACGAAATTATATTAGATCAATCTATCGTTTTTTTTGTTAATGTTTTAATTCTTGAATATAATAAATATCTAACCATGTTATACAAACAAATTAAATATGAATATATTTAAGAATAAAACAATATGATTTTATATAATTATATATCAATTGTCAATAAATCGATGATTATCTATCTCGAATAAGTTAATCGATCGAATATCTCGACTAATTTTCATAAAAAAATCATCTGTTGAATGAAATCCAATGATAGATTAGTCAACTTGAGTTATGACTCAAACAATGGAATTGTTGAAAAAATATTTCTTATATATATTCGAGTCGAATAAATGTCAATGTAATCGAGTAACTTCGTTGAATATATTGATTAGATTGAGAATAAAGATAATCAATAAATAATATATTTATTGTTTATCTTATATATGAATATATGAATATATGAAAAAGAATATCATTATTCATAATTGATATTTCTATAATCGACGATTTGACTTTGGTATAAAAAGTAGGAACGATAGATAATTTACTTTTCGATAATATATATTTGAAGTGATAAATTATAGAATAGATTGATTAAGAATTTTAACTCTTATTATAATTTGTCTTATGATAAAGATTTGAAATAAATCTTGTTCTCACCGTTGATATATAGAAAAATAAATATTTATCAATTTAACTAAGATTATTTATTTATATGAAAAAACCATCGAAAAGGATTCGTTGATTTTTTTGTTAAAGATTGTTCTAGATTTATTCTATTTCATATCGATATTGAATATATAATAATGATGTCGAAAATTGAAGAGTAGACATTTGTGAATATTGTCAATATTGACTATATAAAATAGTTTGAATAAAAAAAGGCTAAAATAAAAATATTCCGAATATAATTCTATAGAATAAAGTCAAAACATGATTAGATTTGTCAATCTCGATGAAATGATTTACCTGAATAAGGTTGAAAATCATCAATCGATCGAAAATAAAAAATCTCTCGAACAAAACTAATATATGTTAGAATATCGAAATATCGAAAATGAAACTAAATCGAAGTGGAAATATAATTGAGGCTGACATCTAACTCCTACCTTCTCATATTCCATTCTAATTTTTTCTTTCGAGATATTCTCATTTCAATAAAATACCCGATCTATTCGATAATATTTCCTTATAATGATTAAACAAAATTCTTCTCCTTTTTCAAGTCTAACTATAATATTTCGAAAGATTTTAGTTAAATAGATAAGAAAATATTCTATCGATGAATATAATTATTTTCCTTGATATGTCCTATAAGAGTGTGCTTTATTTCAATCCTATTATCTCCTATCCTTTTGTTTATTTTCAATCGAAAAATTTTTATCCAATATAATTGAATTTTTTAACATGATTTATCATTGTAGAGCTATTGTGAACAAGTCTAAGATGATCAGATAACATTGATAAATTTCTTAGTTTTTCTTTCATAGTTTAAGGAAAATTGATTGTGTTTTCTATTCAAAAAACAAAAACAAAAAAAGAATTTTTTAGTTTTCCTAATTATTATTCATATTAAAGTAATATGAAAAGAAGAAGGGTTCAATTTATTCGAAATGTTTTGCAAATGATCAAGAAAATTCAATTGTAGTTATGATAAAATCTATTGAGACGAAGATAAACATGGTTTCATTATTGATATAATAAATTAATTTGAAACAATAATAAAATCGTTTCAAGGTTACCTTTTTCGAAGGAATCAATTCTCAATCGTAGATCTAATCAATTTCAACGATCAATCTGATTTTGTTGTTTGACTCGACCATCAATTAAAGAGAGACAATCTCCAAATCGAACCATATTAATATATTATAGAATAAGAGTGATTATGAAATAAGTTAGTTGTCTTAGGCTAGAAACTAACAAATGTAAATACTCGTTGAGAGATTATAAAACAGTTGTCAAAAGAGTTTAGATTTTCTAAAATAAGCAACATCCCTAGAGAAAGTACTGAGTTCAGGGTACCCATGTACTGAGAAAGCTCTAGCAGGGTACCCAATATGGGTACTTTGAAAATTCTCAGTAATTTTACTGATGTATGTACTGTTTGGGGTACCCGTAAAAGTACATTCACTGAATAAGTACCTGCATGGATACACAAGTCTGTAACTTTACTGAGGAAATCTCGACAGGGTATCCTAAATTTTCCGCGTTCTGTGTGGCGACTATTCATTCACCGTTTTCTTTTTTACGTACGGCTCTATATAAACAACTCGATAAATCATAAGAAAATAATCAATTTTCATACTAGTTTTTTCTAAATTATTTCTTGACTATTTCTTAGTCGAGGAAATGCCGAGCTTGGTCGTAAATTAAGATCGGACTACCCTGAAGTGGTCTACGACCAACTCAAGTTGAGTCGGATCCCGACATTGTTCCTGCTAAGTTTTTGGAATTGAAAAAATTAAATTGAATAAAGTAAAAAAAAATCTAGTAAATTATCTCAACAAAAAGAAAAAATTTTAAAAAGTCAAAGATCAGGTTCGATCCTGAACATACTGAAAATTTGGTAACAGGGTACTTAGAAATACCATACAATGGTACCCAATTCAGTACTTGATCAGTACCTTTAGGTACCCAATTACTGTGCATTTTCCAGCAGGGTACTTGCCAAAGTACCACTTAAGTACCTGTAAGTACCTGCAAGTACTTTGGTACCCAAAAGTTCCTGTGACATACTGGTATCAGGGTACTTTTTTGGGTACCCTTAACTCAGTATATTCTCTAGGGATAGCTACATAGAGATATCTTGTATAAATATCCAATCGCATATAAATTGTTATCTTAATCATTATAAGGAAGAATAATATTTGTTATTTTATAGTGAAAAATATGTCGAATGATTGACTTATCTAAGAAAAGAAAAAGAAAGAATATCTTATTCAATGATTTTCTACCGAATGCAGAAAAAATGATTGTAATCTCTGCTATATTGCAAATATTTGACCAGAGTAGAATTCTAAAATTTTCAGCTTTTCCTCAAAATACGTTTCATAAAATAGTCTAAACGCACGGCAATTATCTATCCTATAAATATAGTTTTCTCATAATTTCTAAGGCTAGAAATAAATAATTGTGTGATAATAAAATGTGCCATTATTCAAAGAGAAATAGAAATGAACATAAGATTGACTATTTTCGATATAATATCGCGAGAAATCGTTCCCATTTTATCATATATTTAATTGGATGATGAAAATAAGTATCTGAGAAAGATGAAGCAAGATGATATACTTATAAAAAACGGGATAGAATTATGCAAAAAAGATTCAAGTCGTTTATAGTTAAGAATTGGTGATTTTCCAACTGAGTAGACTGAAACTCGTTCGATGGTTCGATTTGAGATAATGTCAATAAAAACATAAATTATTTAAAGATAAAAATATGAAAAGATTTGACGAAAGAAATGAAATAAGATGCAAAAACATTGACATGATTTATCTTCGGAATGAGATCGAATCTTTTCTCTCATGAGTTTGTGCGGTTAAACAACATAATCGTGATTAAATTTTTCATTTCAATGGTCTTTGAAACGCAAATGATTATATTATGGA
>CAJNOP010002019.1:3553-20732 GCA_905250075.1 Rotaria sp. Silwood1 | reverse complement strand
ATATTGCAATATTCTTTTGCACACATACTGCCATTGACAATTGTTCGTGGTAAATTGTACACACCAGTCTTGTTTGATGATGTTATTCGAAAATATGGATTCTGATCGATTTCTTCTATTATACCAATCCATACTTGACTATTCTCTTGACTTGTTACAGCAATATAAGTTAATGTGTTTTGTTTATAAGCGGATATTGCAGAATAATCACGAAATTTAACATCAAATGGTAGATTAATTATTCCTACTGATACCCATTGACAAGAATCTAGAATGATTGAAAAATAAATTATTTTTTCTTAAAGAAAAATCGTTCACCAACTATTATGAGTCGTTTCATGTTTGTCTAACACAACAAGTTTTCCATTTCCAAGGCTAGTAACTGGGTCTTCAGAATTGGATTGAGGCTTACATTTATTCCCTTCACATAATGCAAGCAAATAATTTTTATTTCTCTTGTGATGCATCATAAATTCGAGACCTTCAAATCCTTTAGAAGTCGACTCAAATGTCCAATTTATTCGACATGATTGAATAAGATTTATAGACGAAAATGTAACATTTGTTATTATTTGAACTTCAAAAATATTTGAATTATATTCAGTTGAACTAACATTAGATGGAATTGTTTCTTGTACAATAAAATACGTGTCAGTTAATGAATTGTAAGCTATACCTTCGAATTCTGAATTGAGTTTATTAAATGTATTATCAGGCCAATCGAGCAGTTTATTAGTACAATTTATAGTTCGAATAGCCAGCCAAGTACAAAAGACACCAATTTGAAATGTATTATCAAATATGATATACATAATAAGAGTATCCGGTCGAAGTACAACACCTGACGTTTCGAAAGCATCGGGAATATTAGATTCATTTCTTTCGTTTTCATAGTACCTTAGAATACAAAATAAACGTTCTTTAGAATCAAAGAAAACAATGAATATCATACAATGAATCACGGATATTTTGTTCATGTAATAATATTAATGTTTGATTTCTATTACATTGTTCTTCTTGTCCATAAATATTAATAGAATAGATTATAATTAAAATGAATTGCATGGCAAGAATCAATTTGTGTAGTTTCATTTTAATTTTTGGTATTGTGCTTGTGTGTTGATCAATGTAAAACTAAAAGTTTTCAGCTCAGTCCATACAGAATAAACATATGAAACACAATAGAACCACTTTAATTCTTTACAATGATCCTCACTTTATTGATCGCCATCCGCTAGAGGAGGTAGTACTAAGTTTTTATTCATAAAAGAAAAGGTTATTACTACTGCTTTCATTTATTACTATCTACTCTAACACAAAATTTTCTTAATATGATTTTCATTCTTGATACTTACGATGGTGATCGGAATTACATAATTTGAAAGTGATTTTGGAACAAAAGCTCAGATATGTCTTCTTGTGTCGCATATGTATTGTTTATCTCTATGAGCTTCATCCATCAGATAAATACTTCTGAAGATTGTAACAGAATGATTGAAAATCATTCAGAGGAATTGTATACCTTACAAGTCGAATAAAACAAAGATTCGTGCAAGAAATATTTGTTCAATGAAAATACTGTAAATGTCTTATGTTTCCACTCAAATTCATCATGACAATACAAGTTTGTTAGTTCGAGATAGGAGACAACAAGAAAGATGGCTTTCATCGATATTAGTTGTAAATTATGTTTGGAAAGAACAAAAAAAAACCTATTCATGTTAAAGTGCACTATGCATCAAATGAATAAGTTATAAACATATTCAAACTTTTATTAAAGACGAGCCAACTAATATTTCGCGGTATAGGCTAAAATTTGAGTGAAGTATTGTACCGGTCGATACACAAACATCTAATATTCTTTTCCCTCTTAAAAATAATCTCTTCGATTGAACTGAACATATAATAAATGTAATGCTCAGACTATGAAAAACTAGAAATTCTGTGAAGAATTGGAATATGCTCTGCAAGATTAATCATTGTATGGAAAAAATTAATCGAGTTCGTACGCCAATGCTATGCTATCTAAAACTGTTTCAACTTGCCCAAGCAATTTTTTAGTCAAGGTAAACTGATTTTTATTCATTTACGTTTCGCATGTTTATTAGACAATTATTGTTTTATTTCCTATTATTCAAAGGCATTCTTCTGTGCTGTATTCATATATTTATGTCGAGAATAGCTCTCTGTAACAGTATATTTTTCAGTGTGATATCACAAAATGTTTCACTATATGTTAGAAGATTTTCATTTCATAAAAAGGCGCTTTTACTCGCAATAGAAAATCCACTGTTCATTTAACTTGTTTGTTAAATAACTTATTTTTTCGCAAAAAGCGCATTGTAAGTAGACAAGATGAGTTTATGTGCATTAAAATAAAAATAAACGATGTTTTTAAACGCAAAAATAGCATTTTTCTCTGAAACTTTCCATTACATCGCTGTTTTGCATAGCTATTTTTCTCATAGATTAATAAATTTTCACATATATGATGTTCAACAATGGATTACTGACTAGAAAGTTTAATCTTTTTTCAAATGAACAAAAAGAAAGAGATTGTTTCCAAGTTTTTTTTCACGAAAATACTCTAAAATAAAACTATAGCATAATCATGTTAGTTACCTGGCGTAATCTGTGTTGTAGCTATAATATCGAATGCTGAAGGAGATTTTTCTTAGACGTGTTATTTTTGATAAGAACAATTTAAGTAAAAAGATACTAATGCAAGTCACAAGATATTGTTAAGACGAATATGATCCATTAGCATACAACTTAGATATTAATCTATATTGACAATAACAAACACGTTCTTTTTTTAATCCAAGAAGTATTCGAACATTATCGAATATTTAAGAACTCATTGATAAAGACGTTAAATAGAAAAAGAAAAGAAGAATCGATAACTAATGAAGAGTGATACTCTCGAAAAACTTGATGTCCTCTATTCCAAACTAGTACTCAACATGTCCAACAGTCGTAGCTGGTAGGATATGACCTACACCACTTATTAGATGTAGATATGATAGCCATCGAAGTGAACACAACGCATTAATTTACAGTAATTATGCCATAGTGTCTAGAAAAGTTATCAGATGCATTATCTCAATAAAGAGCACGGGATGGATCGATAAGTAATCTATCTGTAGATTATTACTTTTCAGCACACATTCACTTTGTCATTGAAATTGACTCAGGAAAACTAAGAGTTAAGATGTTAATTTTCTGCAATTTTTCACCATACTGAAAATGCATGCATCATCAAAGTAGAATAATCGATTCTATAAAGATCACAGTTCGGAGCGACACATTTATTTGACTTTTCATAAATAAGAAAACGTCGTTATAATCAGTTAGGTCCAGTTATAGAATTTCGAGTTCTTTCTTCAAGTTTATGATTTTTTATAGTATACCGACGATTGAGCCCGTGAACATTGAGCCTAGAATGAAGAACACTATGCAAGTTCAGTTTACTCCTACAAGTAATTATTGGCATTATAAGCTTGAAAAAAGTTCTTGATCTTTTACATAGTTTGTGCCTTTTCTTTTTTTCCAGCTTTTAATCTCGAATCTGCAAGGAAATTTACACATTTTTCCATTTCAAGGTTTTTCATGAAAGCACTAAGATATGGTTTATCGAAGTTAAATACCTCACATTCGATTGTGACTGAGAGTTTTCGAACTGGAATAATGAAGATGTTATTTGTGAATATATGAACCAATAGATAGAACAGTTAATCACTACGTTTCCTAGTTAAACAAGAGGCAATGCTTTTAAAAGATCGAAAACTTTTTTCATTTGTGATCTCAATAATTGTTTATATGAATAAACTGAAGTTACCTGGTGTTCTATAAGTACTAGACTCAACTACTCTGTTATCGATCTATAGAATGTCAAAATTTCTTAGTGAAAATCGAAAATTTTTGCTTTTAAAAAGTTGAGTAAATATGCCATTCATAACGACAATATCGCTGAAATTCATAGATTAATTGTTACAACATGTGAATGAACAATACAGATAATCAGTTTGTCGTTTAGTCTTCTTATTTTGCAGATCCTTAAAATTTTATAATAAACATAGAGCATCGATGTTACAGAATTTTCAATGTTACAAAAAAGTGTAAACACCTTTACAAACAATACAAAAAGTAGTTCATAAAGACCAAAATGCCATCAGTAAGACTAGGGCAAGATACAGAGTCTTCGAAGG
This sequence comes from Rotaria sp. Silwood1, assembly GCA_905250075.1. NCBI lineage: Eukaryota > Metazoa > Rotifera > Eurotatoria > Philodinida > Philodinidae > Rotaria > Rotaria sp. Silwood1. The sequence continues at coordinate 16,524 of CAJNOP010002019.1, read as the reverse complement.
ATTAAGATGTTGGATTTTTTGGGCAGTATATCTCAGAATGATAACATGATCTGCTTTGCTTCGGCCAATTTGACACCCTCAGAAGCCATGATGGTGATTTCTCCATCAGCCTTTACCCTCAGCTTCAGAAATGCACAATTGGTTACCTGCCAGCGAAGTCCAGGACGAAAGTCCAAGTGATAAAGTATGCTTCGCAAGATACCACCATGGCTAGAAAGTAAAATTGGATCATCACTTATCGGTGTAGAAAATGCAATGGATCGGATAAAAGTTTGTAGTCGTTGATATGCATCAGAATAGCTTTCAGCAGTATCATCCCATTTAAACGACAAATATTCCTCTTGCGTGAAATTGTCAACATCGATAGTTTGTTCCAAGTGTGTTTTTAATTCACCAGCAAAACGTCCTTCCCATGTTCCCAAGCATCTTTCTCGAAGCAGTGGTGTTTCATTAATAGTTGATTTGTTCGAACCGAGAATCAGTTCAGCAGTTGAACGCGCTCGTATCAAATCGGATGAGAATACTTTTGAAAAATGAATGCCAGCGAACTTTTCTTGAAGTTGACAAGCCTGCAATTTGCCTTTCGCACTTAACGCAATATCTGTGTGTCCTTGAAGTCTCTTTTGAGTGTTCCAATCAGTTTCACCATGTCTTACTATGTAGATATTAAAGAAAGTATTTCGGGTAATGACGGTGAGTCCGTGAATTTTGTAAGCATGATGAATGTTTTCAATTTCAGTTTCTAATCTACGAACTACTATATTTATTTCATCCGATTTCCAGGACACTTTTTTATCGTGATCTGATTCGCTCGGAGATGAAGTGTTCATATTGAAAAGTGTTCCAAGAATAGGACCATCTAATTGAACATCATCAATATATTTTCTTTCTGGATCGCCGCATCCAAACACATGACCATGGAGAAAAATTGGTTCTTGTGTTATACCCAGTTGAATGGTGACCGTTTTCGGATCTAACAAACGAGCATTATTTCCTGTAACTGCATTTTGAGCGATCGGTACAACACGATTATAGGCTTCTGTGACTAAAGTCATGGCTAACGCAAGACCAATTCTTTCTACTGAAGTATAATCTCGATTGATTGTTGAAAATATTTGGTCGTTATTGATCAATCGAACAATGGAGCGATAGCCACGTTTATCTTTAGGATGGAGATGGACCGCATAATTTGATTGTTCAAAGCATACAAGTGCGATCACTTTGGGATCGGTTAAAGTACAAGACTCCAAAGCCCAATGACAGGATGAGGCGCTGGTGATCTGTCGATTGTTTGAAGAAGATGATGATAGATTTTCAACAAGCAGATGTGCCATCAGAAGGACATAAAAAAAAGACGAAAGAACTAATCCAATGACAACATCTAAAAAGATACAATTAATAGTTCGATAAAATATACAAAGAATAAGAAAAATGCACAAACAAATAACTATTCATGTTAGACTTCATCTGTTGACGAACACGACATATTGAACTGAGTTTTCTATCATTTGCCTGTTCTTCAATTTCCGAAAGTCATATTTTTATTCTCTACTGTTGATTGTCGTTAAAAAATGACGAATATTATGTGATAATAATGTGCGAGTTTCTGCAATCAACATAAACTCTACGGTTTACCTTTACGAAACAAAAAAGATGACTAGTATAATAGATGAAATGGTCAGTTAATGATGAATTAGGTTGTAGGTGACGAGAATATTCATATTCACATTGTTTGAAGAACCACACATGCGAACGCGTTGTTGATATGCTATTCGTCTAAAATATCGTAAATGGACCAACAACAAGAGAGACAACTCCACTCGATGATACAGGAGAAAAGGTAGCCCAACAAAAGCAAAGATTGCTTTGCTAATACAAAAATTTATTTTTCTTATGAATTTTCTTTTTTTCTTTTTTAAATTTATTTTTAACATTCTTTTTTTGATTTCTTCTACTTATACTAGATTATATTTCATGCAGATAAAAAGTTCTACTAATAAAATCAACATTTTTCACTGGCTAAATTTGAAGTTTTGTCAGATGTCAAATGTATTTTTTTACTGCTCATTATATAATATTTTTGTAATTTAATACTAATAATTCGACAATTAATCACCCATTCTCTATACCGATCATTTACATATCGTTTTACTGATCAGTTTATCTGTTGTACTGATCACTTAAATCAGTCTTACCTTTATCATTTATTATTCTTCTTATTATTGATCTATCATTTCCAAAAAATGAAAAAAAAAAGAATAATGATATAACTGTTACCCTCTTGGAATATGCTTTTCTTGTGTTCTGTCGTTGCTGATTAGTAAAATAACAAAGTATGTATCGGCGATGATCGGTAGATGTCATGATGAAACGGCTTCACTGTGAGCTATTAGAAGAAATAGAATTCGAGAATATAAGGAGGAAGTGAGTTGGAAAAAAATTGGATTAGAATCGAGCAGAAAAAGATGGATTTTTCAAAGTTAAAATCTTGAAAGTGAGTCTTAGTAAATTACGAAAAGATACATCAATTAGATCATTTTTTCTATAGATATTCCCCAACTTTTTTAGGTTTCTGAATTATTGTGAGTCACCTAAAAAGTTGTACTTTGAAAAGAAACTTAAACAAGAATATTTCGTTGGTCTTAGTGTTTCGACGAGTAACTAAATTCGATTTTCTTACAGAACAAATGGTTAAGCATTGTCAGCAGAACAAAGAAAGATAACCGAGAAGATTTGATCGTATCTATCTTCAATGTTTATAAATTTTTTATCAAACAAAAATGATGATTGATTGATCATTAAAGAAAACTATTTGTTTCCCAGTAGTCTGTTTCTATTATCAGTATCTCTAGTAGGTTTTGAGGAATGACGATATTTTTTATGATCTTTCTGTTTTCGTATACTTTTTTCGACAATGATTACTGTATTTTAAGATACTTAGACGAATAAACATATGCTGAAATTTTTTTGGTCAGTAGTAGAATAATCAGAATAGTTGTTGGTAGACATTTACAGCCTATTGTGCATAGATGTCTTATAAAGTTCGTCTACAATCGGTTTTCTCTAAAGCCACAAGTTACGACTAAAAAGTAAATGCACCTGTCATTTATAATAAAAACAAAACACATAACAGTGAAAAATTTTCTTTATTCGAAATCATATAAATCCAAAAGCAAATGATACTTCATGATATCAGTTTGCTACCAACATTTCATCAATTGATTGTTCTGTGAGGTTATTTTTCGATTTATCTTGTTTCGATTTCGAACTGCTGATCAGATCATTTTTGATAAGACGATAGAGAAGAACTACGTTAAGAAAACAAACAGCAAGAGTAGCAACTGTTATGCATACGTGGACTTCTCGATTGAGTCTATGTCGCTGAAAATAAAGCGCATGCAAACAAACGCCTACAACGCCAAAACGGAAAATTATAAATGTCAAATAATTTCCGATTGTAACAAAAATGCAAAGCATTTGTGTGAACCTAACTGATAGTGATTTAGGTGAATACCATCGAAGAAGACGTCGTGCATGCAAAAACACACTATTAATTTCGAGTGAAAGACCATAGAGGGCGTAACCGAGGTTGCGCGTGTTAAAGAGTACATAACCTAAGAACAGAATAGCAGCAATGTGATGAATCAGAATACCCAATACAGGCAATGCCGAATTTTGTTTACAATCAACAAAGTCCCATAAAAAATAGCCAAGCGAAAATGCAGCTAATGCATAATTAAAACGGTTCGTGTGCGATAAAGGATCATCGAGCATTTCGGGTGCTCGTATAATGGCAATTATTACAAATATTGACGAGAGACAAGAATGAATAAAACTTATCAGTGTATTTCGTTGAGGCCAAGATGATGTTCTATGAGAAGAATCTTTGTTTGTTGCTGCCACACGTCTATTGACGATAAAAAAGAAAACAAATGATGGTAAAACATAGATTATCATCCATATAGGCGAAATTGGTCGATATGGAAATTTGTCAGATTCATGAAAATAGTGTTGCGCATGCGTATCATGTGTCATGTTGATGGTAGCGAACGAGACACACGTGTGTTCGTATGATTATAAATATGTCCGTGTTGGTGTCTATATGATTACAGATCTGTGCGTTGGCATTCGTTCTGTTCTCTTTCTAGTTTTGTAACGATGGCAACAAGAGAAAATTGTTCTGTTGGCAGCAATAATCTTGCTTTACTTCATCGTACATAACCGCATGCCTGCAACCATCATAATATATTTTACATTATTGAGGACAACATCGCGTTCTGTGTTATATTTACTACACACCAATCAATAATCATCACTGTACATTTACAACAACTATACTATACAAATGCCGTTATATTCGTGAGGAGGTGAGGATGTGGATCGAACTTCCTACTGAGTAAAATTCCTTCCAGATAAAATGACTCACGACAAAGTATCAAAAAGAAAACTTGTCTAATTGATACCAAATAATCGATTAAAAATTATACAATGGAACATTCGAAAGTATCGAAGGCTTTTTGAGCAAGGATTTAGTAGATCTTATTAATACTAATGAACTATGTTTAACATATAAAAAGAGTTCGTGTTTATGGCGTGTTTCTGAGGAGATCGAAAGTTTTCACTATTACAACTGGAAAAGTTATTATGTCAATCATTAAAGTTCAAACAAGCTAAGATTTTTCTTATAGGTAGATAAACTCATGTGGAAGAGAGTGTAGATGTCGGTATAGACATAGTGGATAGCCACACGCACACCTATAATGATAATTTAATCGCAGTTCACCTCTAGGAAATAATCCGATTATCGCTTGCTTTTTATGTTACTGCAAGACTACAGATACATGACGAATATCTTGTTTCAAAATTAATTTTTTCATTTGTAATAAATACGTATCAATGTCGCTCAGGCTAACCAATAGTAGTAAAATAAATATAATCATTGAAACTTTTAATCTCTTATCCAAAACCCATACCCTCACCCTCGTTGTTGGTAGCATATGAAATACTGTAAGAAATAGGTAGTCTCAGATTGTATTTAGATCCTGAACACCGTTGCTACCAATTATGGTCTTTTATATACACCGCGTGAACATAAATTTGACAAATGAGTGAACAACATTTAATGTACTGCTTGTCATGTTTCGTCGAAAGACACACACGTCAGTCATCGCAAAAATGGTGAAAACAATAATTTCTTACAAGTCTATTTCAAATTTTCAAAATCTTATCATGAAGATCTTTCATAGCTGTTTGTGAGAGATGCTCACAAATTATCCACATTCGTTCAGCTGTTGACTAATGTGGCGTCATAGCAAATAGCTTTTCCTGGAAGCAGCAAAATTCAGCCGTTTCTGAATGATATTGTTATTATTTCGAATTCACACTACTAGAATAGAATTTTATTAATGTCTGGTTCATAAAGTTTTCGATTTCACAAGGTTCTTTCAACATAATGCGAAAATTGTCTTCCTGGTGTCACGTCCAGATGCCGTTCAGAGTCCAAATGTCGAATGTGTCAATTATAATACTCTGATTCGTGGTCGAACCACTATTTACATAAACTGCTAAATGTTCGGCCGTATCATCTTCTGGATAGACACGCGTTGTGATTGCCATACGACCACCTTGTGGTTCAAACACTTCGATTACTGAATGATCAATGAAAATATGTAATCCAAGAAACCACTGATTGTTCAATGACTCAGACTCCAACAAGATCGTACCAGCAAGTGGAACACGTGATGCGCCGGGATTTTGTTGTGATAAGGTTCGATTAATATAGATCCACACAAGTTGTTGCTGATTTGTTTGGCGTTGTTTTATACCTGAGGTACATGTTGAGTCTGCTTCCAAATGCGGTATCCCCGTTTTAAGAAAACAATTGTTATTTACTTGTCGACTGCTGACAAAGGTCCATGTACGACATTTAGCATCCTGATTGCAAGCGTATTGACAATCAAACGAATTTGTAATACCTGGTACACTAAAATAGTCCCATCCAGGCAAATCCCAATTAGGCATAAACGTTGTGTTAGCTCTCGTCATCACACCAATGTTTGTTCGTTGGTTACCATTCGATGTTGAAAGAACACTTAATCCGAAATCTAAATCCTATGAAAAAATTCATCGAAAATTTGATCAGAACAGTCTGAAGGTATATTTACTTGATCTCTTGGAAATTGCCAGTTGACCATCACTTCAATTTGATTTCCACTCACATCAGGCACTAGTTCGAATGGTATTATTGATGATAAAACGATATTATGAAAGTATCGATGACTTTCTTCAATACGTAGACTTTGCAATGCTACTATTGGACGTGAACGAAGTTGCAGACCGTCGTCCGACAGAAAGATAGATCGAGGCAGAGAATGCATACCTTGCCAACCTCGTTTTTCACCTTGATCATCATCTTCAGCTATCCAACCTACGATTACTTGTCGATCAGAAATTGGATCATAAAACGATTTTGATGCATAGAATTTCCCCTGATCGACTAGTTGTGTATATTCGCCAAGATCCCCAGCAAGAGGATGAAAAACTTTTTCTATAGGATCTAGTTCACCAACAGTCCAAAAGTCTTGTCCACGCAATGATGCTTTCATGATGAGTCGGTTAGAAACATTGAAAATGTCTGGACACTCCCAAAAGACATCATAATGGTTGCTGTGAATTGGATGCAAGCACGTCCAATTCACAAAATCCTTGGATGTAAATAAGACTGCTTGTCCACCTAGTTCATCCGAGCCGAATCCATAGATCAAGTAGTAATTATTATGATCATCTTGAAAAGCTGTCGATGGATCACGTCCATTCGGACTAGTAATAAGTGGATTCGATGGCCACTTAATCCATTCTGTCAATGTTGGGTCTGAGACGTTAGCTGGACGAGCTTGACATTGTACTTGTGCATTGGTTTCATTGATTCCAGTATAGATGATAATTGGAACACCGTCAATGATAGATGTACTGCCAGTCCAGATGCCATTTATATCGTATGTTTGATCAGGTGCAATGGCATTCGGCAAACGTATCCAATGAACCATGTCTTTACTGTAGCAATGACCCTTCGAACAAGAAACAAACAACACAACAATATCAGAAATTTTTGACTTTGCTTGATATCACCTACCCAATGTATTTTTCTTGGTACTGGAGCATCTGGATTGTATTGAAAGAACATATGATAATACCCATTGTAGTATACAGGACCATTCGGGTCATTAAGCCAATTACTCGGTGGCAACAGATGATATTGTGGATGAAAGCGATCTTCAGCTTGACTGATGTCGAGAATTATGATTAGAAAAACGAAGAAGAACATTTTTTGCATGTCTTGCGTGCACGTTTGCAACGATGGTTATCATCGAATGCCTTATGTATCTTTTGTTGCATTGTTATCTTTGTCTTGCTTCAGATAGAGATATAAGTGTATAGGCTCGTTTATCGAGGTCTTTACGCGCAAATGGCTGTACACAAAATATGTTTGCGAAACTAGTGCTACGGCACATAAAAATATAAACAACAGAGCAAGCACAGAATTCAATGAAAAGCTTCAGTCTTCAGTCTAGTGACCTCTATGCTTTAGAGAGTATTCCGCGTAAAGTCGTCCAGTTTCATTACCATTAGTTAGATGAGCATTGATTATGTATAAAATCATATTCCAAGGGATCTTGATGAATAAAATATTGTAACAAGCAGTCGAATCTTTTGAACAAACATTGTATATGCACGAGCTAAGCTATCATTTTACTAAAATGTCATGTTTGCTCGCGTTATCACTTGTGAAGATTGTGTGCATGTACTTTTATTTGCATGATACAGCCACAGTCTGCGCATAGTCTTACTGTGACTATTACTACCTAGAATAGACACACGATCTGTTGCGACAACAAGAAAAATGGTTGCAACCGAATGAAAATTCCAACAACGGATCCTGTTAATGACTGTGCAACAAAAGCGGTTTTTTTCTGACTTATCTAGTTCACCGGTCGAACGCGACAAGTTTTGTTTTCTTCGCTGAAAGTGATGACGAAAAGAATTAAACTATAAAACAACCAAGTGTCGTTGACGTATTAGTTATCGCCTGATTGCTCGGTAGATTGAACAATGGTCACGTAAGAAAACAAATCGTTTTTGAGCTTATATTTTGCATATAAATAGGATCTTACAAGACTCAACTAAGCCTACAAAGATTTACCTGCATAAAAATATGGAGTCGGATAATAGCCAGTGCAAGAGTGTGTGAGTGTGGCTGAGAATGTAGATCTTTACGTCATATATACATCAACCATTCCAACGCTCACACCCAAATATAATATTAGAAACTGAGAGTTCAAAATTGTCGCCGTACACTTGATTGCCTTAATAAAGATAAATTGCTCTTTTTTACAAAGTCGATATGTTAATGGAAATATAAATAGAGAGATACGATATAGCAAATATTCCATAACACTGAATTCAAAATAAAAGAAAGAGAGAAAGAAAGAAATATTGCTCTTCAAATATTTATATGTTGTTGTTTTCTTTCGTTCTTTTTGTTGGCAGAGAGAATCGACCAAGACTCGCACAGAACGTTTGAAATTACGAAATTACCTTTCATCAATGACGAAATAAATTAAACAATCAAAAGAAAAAAATACCATTACCGGTACTGGGACTTGAACCCAGACTGAGAGATTGAAGGTCTCTTATCCTACCATTAGACTATACCGGTGTGATCAAGTCTTAAGTGAAAAATATTCAAATTCTACAATATCAGCTCAATATTGACTTTGGATGTAGGTAAAGAGAAGAACCATATCAACATTCCATCCAAGGATTAAAGTTATACGTTGAAAAGAATTTTCCCAGACCGATATATATAGTGATATTTGGAGACCATTAGAGAACTACATATTCACAGGAAAGGTATGATTCAAAATTAATGTGGTTCAATTACTAAGAAAAGGAGTGAGCTTTAAAAAATAAAGTATAATTCTATGATGTCATTTGCATCAACATAGAGTGGAGTCTTTATGACAACTATTGTCGTGCTTTAGTCAATAAACTGCAGCGTCAGTAGCGTAAACCATTTTTTATTGATTAGATCAAATGAATCAAGAACAAGTAGAACTGTTTTGTAGAAACCAACATTATTTGGAGTTGAAATACTACATTTTTAGAATGATTAGGATTTCTAATGATTTTAAAGATGAAGGTAACGAGATTTTTCTTAGATAGGGTACAGGATACAAAGAAGCTTATTCTATACGTCTCTAATTCTAATGTAGCTCAAATGAATCTTTTGAATTAAAAATAGGATTTCAATTCTTATGCAAAGTTTAAATTTGGAACAGTGCTTAATCGTCATTATTTGCAATTTCGTCCCATGTAACTATGTGATTTGTGTTCATGACCAACGCTAATTTCTCGATATGAACAATTTGCATATGAAGTTTCATTACTGGATACACTTGTTTGTTGTCAACACGTATTCTAGTCGGTATTCGATTCCATCCATAGATGACTAATGAATCTAAGAGTAATCTCGACATATGCGCATAGTTATTTTTGATAACATTAATCGACAATTCACTGTTCTTTGACGACCATTTGAATGATGCATAATAATAGTTTTGTGAATCGATTGTATCAAGAGATTCACCATCATCATAGAAGAGATCTCCTTCTGCTCGACTGTTTGCATTTAGCACAATAATGAGTCCAAATGGTTTCTGTCTAGAGTATAAGATGAATTCTACATGTAATCAAAAGAATCTTCAATTATTTACCTTGAATATTTTGTATTCAAAGCATAGCCTTGTGTTGGCAAAATGGCTCCACCTCTCAACAAAATTGGTATGGTTTCTAATGGTGCTTCTACAATCACAAATTGTTGTTGTGCTTGAATAAGGGAACCTGTATAATAATCGTACCAATGTGATGAAGGAATATAGATTCGAACTTGTCGTGCTTCATCATCGGTAACCGGTGCTACCATGATATGTGGTCCAATGAGAAATTGAAGATAAATATCGAGTGTTGTTTTATCTGTTGGAAATTCATGAAACAATGGTCGAATAACTGTTGAACCTTGTGTATGTGCTTTGTAGAACAATGTGTAATAGTATGGTAGAAGAGTATAACGAATTTGAAGAGCCGAAATCATGATAGAAACCGCTAATGCAGACCAAGAAGCTGGATCTTGATCAAATGCCTTGTTACCGTTGTGCTATAGATAAAAAACAAGAATAAAGGAAAAATATTTACATATATTGAACTTACATTTCGGGAAAACGGATAGAAGGCACCAATTTGCATCCATCTAGAACAAGAATAAGATATATCCAATAGCAAAACAATAATTTCTTCATTACCGAATGCACATTTCTTCAGTTGGTGATTTTTCAAAACCACAAATGTCAGCACCATTGAATGGAATACCGAACCAATTGAATTCAATCATCATAATCAACGATCGTTTCATTTCATGCCATGTGGCTTGGTTATCTCCGAACCAATGACTACTCCATTGACCCGAACCGACAAAAGTTGAACGAGTTAATATTAAACTTCGTTTGCTTATGGCTAATCTTAGCGCATTCCATGTTGCTCTTGTTTCACTCCAGCCATAGAGGCTACAGAGAGAACTCAATATCTATCAGATAATCGAGAATGTGAGAAAGGGAAACATACTTGTGAACATCATAGTGTCGATATTTAGGTCTACCTGTCATTGAATTTATTTCTCCTTGAAGAGCTGACATGCATAAAGTGCGATCAGAAAGACGAGAAGATCGATCCATATTGTCGTCATATTGAAAAACAGCCTTTGTACGATAGGGTGGATCGTCCAATAGATTTTGTGGACATTTTAGTGTATAGTTACTGCCAGCCTCCATCCAATACCATGAAATCGGATCATTTGTATTGAACAAAGCTAAACATTTAAAAGATTATAGATTGCTGAGGTTTTGGTGTCACTTACCAGGCTCATTCATATCAATCCAAAGTCCATCGAATGTTAAATTGACTTGTCGAAAATTTTTTATCCATCGTGACCACCAAGCTTGAGTTCGGTCTGTAAAGAAATCTAAATTGATTTTGATATTCATCTTATCTGTCCAATGTATATACACTTACCTGGAAAAAAAACATCGCCTGGCCAACAAGCTCCTTTCATCAGCATCCCCGTATGATCCCATCGAATGAATACATCTTCTTGAATGCCTTCAATGGTTGGTGCATAATAATCTTGATCATTAATCATACCCGGATCAAGAATAACCATTGTTCTTATACCATCTTGATTCAATAGAGAAACATATTGGTTTATTCGACGAAAATGAATTGGATCGATTGTAAAATCTTTTTTTGAATCCATATAATCAATATCAGTATATATTACATCAAGCGGTACACCAGCATCACGATTGCGATCTATGACAGTTTGCATATGGTTCAAACTGGAATAACCCCATCGAGAAAGTTGAAAACCGAGTGACCAATATGGTGGCAAGATAGATCGTCCAATAAGCCATGTATATTGTTGAATGACTTGTTCTGGTGTTGGACCAAGAAAAATGAAAAAATCGAGAATACCACCGGTTGTACGTATTGTTAACGATGGTGTCGAGCTAAATGAATAGTCCATAGCATTCGAATTGAGCAAGAGAACTCCATGCATATGACCTGATGGAAGTCCATCTGAATTTGGTATTTGTTCCATGAGAACATAAAACGGATGTGAACCATACTGATTCGTGTTTGACCCCCAATTCGTATCTAGAGAATAGATCAATACTTATCATATTTGAAAGAAAAAAAAAATCTTCTATTAATAACTAACTTTGATCACGCGCAAAAATACCCCATGTGTTTTGTTCATATACATTATGTTTAAGTGTATCATGATTGTTCTCACCAAATCCGTAAATATGTGGCGATTGAAGTCGTGTAACGATTTGAAGAAATTGATTATTGAGCATAAGACCACCGAGAGATGTATCGAATAGAATAGTTTCACTTGCACGACGTTTGACACCGAATGAAAACAGATTGTGAGGTAGAACATTCGATGAATAAGTAAATTCGTACTGTGGTGACAAAGTGTGACCGAGTGGACCAGTTAATGGAATCGGTACCTATTCATAACAAGACGAGATCTATTTCGTTATAATTTGAATACTAGCCAGTTTTTTATAATGATATCGCGGAGTCCTCTTGACTACCCTTCCTATCAGTTTTCTTGTCAAGAAGTTTGATATTTATTCTCAGATCGTTCAAAAAGAGTAATTGTCTAGAAGCATTCAAAACAAATACTGTCATGAGTTTGCATCTTCAAGTCATTGAAAATCAACTGAATGCGCGAGATCTTCGAGATTCTATTCATGCGAATTAATCTTACCTCGTATCGTTGATTATCATCATCATAAAGTTTGAATCGAAGTATATCGTTAGTGTAATATTGAACATCAAGTACTACATTATCAATAGGTTCCGGAAACATACTGGCAATTGCTTGATTTCGTTGCAGTTTTACTCGTATACCTGTCTTTGTTTGTTCTTCTTGTTGAAATATGTAGCCATAGGCAGGATTTAAATAACATTGAGTAACATTTGGTCTTGGTGACTTGTCAAATAGACAATTGCGTTTAAGACAGGCTTCTTTCGAATAATTTGAAAATTTTGATTTGATTTCGGGATAACAATCGATTCGTTGTGTAGCTGAGAACGATCGACGTGTTTTAACAGAAACGACGATAACAGGTGTGAGAATGATTATTAATACACAAAGTATGATCAGTGAAGACCATAGAAGCCATAACTATTCAGAAAAATCATAATGAATAAAAGTGATTCTAGTATTCTAAGTTGAGATTGTGTGGAAAGAAACTGCTCCATGAAATCGGTTAAATGTTCGCCTTTTTATACAGTTAGATGTGGCTTATCAATTTATCAATGAAATTATTAGTTTCAATTTCTGACAA
>CAJNOP010002018.1:0-20734 GCA_905250075.1 Rotaria sp. Silwood1 | reverse complement strand
TTGTGATAGGCTGAAAATTCAGTAAAATGGTCATAACTCGAGTTTACTAATATTATGAACCCTACCTATAGGCATAATATGAAGGCAAACGGTGCGAATCGCTTAGGAATGTTTCCTTGTGCGTCTCTTCTTCTTTTTTTTAGCAGCGTGAGCGAAACTTGATCGTCCGACGAACGCTCGAATTCAGTTGATATAGATTTGCGGAATTTTCCAATCATCTATCAAACCATAATTGATCAAAAGTATATTTACAGTCAACGAAAACAGTTGCAAACGGCGAACTATTCGAGATTTGCATGATGAATAGTCATACATGTGTTTGAAATAAACGCTCTGCATGAGAGTCTGATTGATTAATTTTATCTTTACAAACTTGTAGAAAACGATTGAGAAACAATCTTTCTTATGTCCATCATGACTGAAAATCTTCCGCTGCCGCGATGGTTTTCAAAAAAAATGCTTTAATTTTCCAGACTGTGATTGATGCCAACTAGAACTGCTACTGCTAATCGATCATATTCGTTAAGTTTTACAGTATTACACACATTAACGTCGAGATTCTGTTTTAATTCATGAATTTTTGAAGTTTTCTCCTAAAAAATCTCTCCCGCGCCTCCATGGACACCTCTGTCTTGTGCTTTCAAGCAACGAATTGAAAGGCAAGATAGATCTCGTCTGATCTAAAGAATAATTATAGAGATGAACCATTAATTTCAAATAAATCGTTTGTTTTTTTTTCAAGATATTCAAAACTCTATATGATACATTTTTTTTAGAATATTAAAAAAAAAAACATATTGACAAATAGAGAGTTAATTTATTTAATTATATATATAATGTTAGAATTGTACAAAGTTTTATCTCTTAAATTTTTCTTTTTTTTTTCTTAATATAAAAAAAAAAAATTTTCTTTCGATCAGATCTGAAGACGAAGAAATAAAAAAACAAAAAAAAAAAAACTTCGTTATAATCAATCTGACTGTGGTTCTTCATCATCATCATCATCATCACCAACAGATTGTACACGTTTTCTTTTTGTTTGTTGTTCATTACTTGATTCATCTTCATCTGAAGAAGCAACTTTTCGATGTTTTGTTGAAGTTGATGATCGTGAACGATTTAATTTTTCACTTGGATCATCATCATCATCATCAATATTTTCTTCTTCTTCACTTGTTCCTTCAGCATGATATCCACCTTAAATTTGAAAATATTTTATTTTTTTTTTTATACAAAAAAAATAAAAAAAAAACCTTGTAATTTCTTTTTTTTAACATTTTTTTTAATTGTATTTAATGATTCTTGTTCATTATCATCTTCATCTTCATCATGATCTTCAAGATAACTTGCTGAAATTTTTCGATCTCGTATAGCTCGTTCACGTTGTCGTAATTGTTGATTACGTCGACGTTCTTCAGCTTTCATTCGTTGTTCTTCTTTCTAGAAAATTCTAAACTTTAATAAACGACCAAAAAAATTAAAAAAACAAACCTTTCTCATATCAATACTATTTATAATAGGTGCTTTTATATTTGAAAGTACACGAACTTTTGGTGCTGGATTTGCTTTACTTGCAAATTTAAGTTTTAAATGTGCTAATGAATCATTTGAATGTTGTCTTTAAAAAAAAAATTTTGTATAATTTTTTTTTAATATTATAAATAAAATAAATTCTAACCTAAATGAAAGTTTAGTACGAAAAACAGCTTGAGCTTGCATACTTTTTTGATGACGAACAAATAAATGATTATGATCACTTTGAATATTTGCTTTTGATACATCAAAAATTTCTTTACCAACATGTAAAGATAAACTAAAAAAATATATATGTTTGATTATTTTAATTCTATTATTATATTTTACCTTCCATCAGACCATCGTACTAATCTTGTATTACTTTCACGTATTGTTTCACCATTTTCATTTGTATTATAACGCCAACGAATTGTATTTTCAAGCTAAATAATGTTTTGTTTTTTTGTATTAAAAAATTAATGAAAAAAACAAAGCAAAGCTTACTCCTAATTTTTTTCGAGCTTTACTTTCTTCATCATCTTCATCACGAATTTCTTCATTAAAATATTGAGTATCAAATGGTCTAAATATTTTATTAATAGAAAATAAAATAGAATGAAATTTATTTATTTTTTTTTGTTTTACTTTGGTTCAACTTTCATAAAACTTGGTAATTTAACAAGATGAATATCACGACCAAGATCACATGTTACTTGTGGTGTATCAACCATAATTTGTTCTTCTTCTTCTTCTTCTTCGTGTTCTTCAATTAATTCATCTTCATCACCATCATGTCCTTCCTATTTAATAATTATTTTAGTTATTTATTAAATAAAAATAATTAATTCTATATATATATACATGATTATTATTTAAATCATTATGATCTTGTGCTTTTCTTCGTATACCATCTTCATCTTCACTTAAATCACTTAATTCTTCACCAAAAACATCTTCTTGTGTTAAATTTGGAGCTACAAAAAAAAAAGAAAGAATTGTTTTTTTTTTTGAAAATATTTTTTCTGTTGGATTATTTCATTTTACCTGCTTCAGCAGAATCTTCATCTAATGGATTTGTTGGATCAACTGTATCTACAATTAAATATTATAATAGAATTATTTTCTATTACAAAAATCTTAATTTTGCCTAATTACTAACATCGATCAATGTAGAATATATATAAAAAATTCAATCGTTTTGTGTTCAAGAAATCTATTGCTCAATTTTCCTCAAACAACTCTTGTCATAGTAACTCACATCACACTCAACTCGAGCTCATCGGTTTTATCATCAAATACAAAAAAAAAACTAGAAGAAAGTATCTTGACTTTTCAAAAAGATTAATGTTAGCAACCGATTCGAGTAATTCCACCGGCGATTCGCTCAGGAACCTGTTCCAAGTACAACTCGACAAGCTCTATCCAATTGTATGTTCAGATTTTTGATCGACCATAGCAAAAATTATGCCATAGTCTATCAAAAATCTGATTACACCATTGAATAGAACTCGTCGAGTTGTACTTGGAACACTACAGAGAAATCATTTGTCATTTTGAATACTTGCTCTAAACTTACATCAATATATGTAGACATTTGATCGTACAACGAAACAGAGATGAGCAAAATCGCACCGCGCCTCCCCGCGCCACTGCTCGCGCCTAGGCGCTACGCACATCTCTCTTTCTCTTTGCTCTACCAATCAGTTTCTCAAACTCCACCGAATACCGGGATGCTCTAAGCATGCGCTCATCAAAGCTCAGACTAGTGTAGCGTAGGCGTGAGCAACGGCGCGGGGAGGCGCGGTGCGACTTTGCTCATCTCTGCAACGAAATATCTTTTACTCTATATGAACATTTCTTCGGTTGAAGGAACAAGGATTTTTTTCGGCACTTAATAGATAGTAGAAGTTCAATACATTTTGTACATTGATGAAATTCTATTCCAGTATGTTTGAAAATCAAGAGCGCCTTAAAAAATTGCATTAGATTTTCTTCAAAAGATAAACTTAACGAACCTTCTTTTCAGACAAAGTCAATTTTGTGATTTATAGCTCGTTAAATAGAATAAAATGTCTACACTCGAATTGATTTTATGATGAACTTTAAAGATATTGAACAAGTTGTTTTGAATCTCCATATTGAAAAAAATAAAAAAACTTACATATGTCATCTTTTATGAGCAATTTTTTGATCAATAAATTGAGTGAATATTTTAACCATAATCTACTCTAGTCAAGACTAACATTCTCTAAAATTTTGATTGAATTTCATGAAAAAATAAAAGTTTGTTTGTGAGAAGGGATCTTAAGAAAATTTCTAATCGACTAAGATGATTAATTTTATTTTTCTTTAAGATTTGTTCAATTGTTAAAATAATTTTTGTATTATTCAATTTTACCTCGTGCTTCATTATCTTCGTCTTCTTCTTCTTCTTCTTCGTTAGCTTCAGCATGATGTTCATCTTCTTCATCATCATCATCAAGTTGATGATGTTCTTGTTGATTTAATTCTTCTTGCTCACTTCCATTATTTTCATCTTCTTCTTCATTGTGTTCTACTTCAGATTCAACTTGTCTATCATCAATTTCTTCTTCTTCTTCTTCGTCTTCATCTAATATATAAACAATTTAAAAAAATTAGACAAAAAAAAACCTTGTTGATACATACGTTCATCTGATACAACGATATCATCATTACTATTCATTATTCTAAACTAAATAAACAATATTCATATATATATATATATATATATAAATGCAAATAAATCAATTTTTTATTCTCTTAACACAAATAAATACTAACAAAAAAAAAAAAAAAGAAATCATTGATCAATTGCACAAAAAAGACATATTTCACTGTTATTAATAAGAAGTGACAAAAAAAAAAAAATAAAATAATTATCATATTAGTTTTTTTTTTTCTTTTATAAAATCAGACAACAATTTCGAGGTTTTTCTTTATCAATAATAATATCAACTCGTTCTGTATCTGTATCTTTGTTAACATTTTTTAATGGTCGTACAATTCTCATTAATTCACAAAAAACTTTATCAACATTATGTTTTGTTTTAGCTGATGTTTCAATATATCTTATTGACCAACTACGTGCTTTTTCTTCAGCTTCTTCAAATGTTATTTTACGTTTATCATCTAAATCAATTTTATTTCCAACTAATATTCCGGGAATATTTGTTCCACTACTTTTTACACGTAAAATTTGTTCACTTAAAATAAACAAAAAAAAAAAATTTTTTTTTTTTTATTTCCAAAAATAAAAATTTAATATTAACTTACTAAAGATCATTTAAATCAGAAAATGATTCAGCATCTGTTACATCAAATACAAGAAGAAAACCTTCACCAGTACGTATATATGTATCACGAATAGCTACATAGAAAGAAAAAAAATATTTTCTTTGAATATAAATATTTTAAAAATCAAACCAGCATAATGTTCTTGACCAGCTGTATCTAATATATCAATTTGAACTTCTTCACCATCAAGCATAACAGCTTTTCGATATGAATCAGCTTTTGTTGGTTCATAATTAACAACAAACTAAACAAAGTTTGTTTTTTTTAAATAAAAAGAAAAAATTTGAATCTATTTTTTGAATTACTTCATCATACATATATTGAAGTGTTAATGCTGATTTACCAACACCACCACTTCCAACCTATGATAAATGAAATATTTTTATAATTATATATTAATTAATTCTTAATTATTTTGTACCATAATTAATCGATAGATAGGTATGGATTTGTTTGTTGCCGCCATTGTTTTTGTATTTTAATAGATAAGAAAAAAAAATAAAAGTAATCTACTAGAAAATTTTAATTTTCGTCACTGACGAACATTAAACTATTCTTATCATTTTACACAACAACAAATCAAATAGTATGGAAGAAAATAATAAATTTCATTGGATAATCTATATAAGCTATGACATATTCGCGACAGAGGGAGCTAGTTTACATCAACGTTTAGTATACGATAAAAGAAATTAGTGCATAGAGTCTTTAGAAAAATCATTTTGTTATTGCATTGACATTTCACTTTTTTTTTCTCGAAAAAAAAAAGCATGTACTATATACGTCTCTTCGAAAACATTTCATCTTCCTCACATAAAGAGATATATGAGAAACTACTTGGCATCATTGGTGACACAAAGCAGCCAACAATATAGCTATGAAGTGTTACGATTATTGGGGATATTATTATTCCGACACCTCTTTCGTCTGATCAGGATATCACTGAAAGCATTTGAGTTTCATAAAAATAAATAAATAACCGTTTCTACGATTTATCATAAAACGCTTTACTGGAATCGGATTTAATCGGTTGATTCTCTTACTGATTGATTATCGATAATTAGCTACACGGAACGAAGTATACAAGATCTACACAATCTGTACTTCAATGCAAAAGTAAAAATAAACTATACATGAATGGAATGCGTTATATAAGAACAAACGATCTCACTAAAGATGTAGCATTTACTATCTTTCTAGTTAAAAATTTATCTAGTCATCTAGGGTGTGCGTGTGGGTTTGGATGTGGATGTGGGTGGGGTGGGGTGCGATGTAAATGTAAAGAGATATAGGCGAAGAAAACGCACACCAGCCCACACGCTCACACCCAAAGTCAAAATTGATTCTGGTTCTATGAGGTATGATGGGAACTCTATGGATAGAACTGCTAAACCTAGTACCTTCTCCATAGGAATATGGCAGTGTGCTCTTCAGAAAATATCGAGCACAGCATATTTCCATCCTTATTTTGGTATTATTTTGTAGCTCTTGATACTCTCTGTCTACCCGGAAAATATGTCGCTTTTACATTTTTACATTGAAGAACGTGGTGATTATGGACACTACAATGCACTATCACAGGTAGAAATCTGAACTAGAAAGGGATGGTAGGCTATCTGATAGAATGGACTATATAGTGTTCAGGAACATCCTTCATGTACATCGAGAATGGTTTAATGGTGAAGGGTGAAGCATTATTTTGAAGATGCAACTGATTACTGAAGAGCTTTCCATTTAGGACCGATTTGTGAACAAACCATCCTCCGTTCTTTGGGTCAACTTTAAGTTCCTTTTTAATCAAAGATTGGTTCAACATTCGGTGCATGACAGCTTCAGCCCATGTGGACGAGAGCTGGCTAACTAGCTCCAGCTCAACAAACTGAACTGGACCTGTCACACATCTACTTATAGGTACTCTTGCAGGACAGCTCTTGAGGACTTATGGGTACACCTATGGGATAAATCGCACTCTCAGGATTGCCACTGTATGCCCAAGGTTTCAGATATGGGTGTGAGTGTTGTTTGAGTCAAGATGAAGACACTCACACCCTCATGTTTGAACAACAGAGTATGCTACAATAATGCATCAATAGACTCTTTTTTTTTTCGTTTTCAGGAGTACATACTTACCAAAAAAAGTGCAAATGCTATGCTAATATTAGGAAAAATAACAAGATTTTTGTCGAAATTTGTTTGCACTCACTTCATGTGTAATTATTTTTATTCAGATTTGCTGTGGGGTCAAATTCTTTTTTCGTTTTGTTCTTTCTATAATACGTCAAACTAAAGTTGAAAGGATGTAGATATATGTTGACTCATTCAACGATTCAAATAGTCTTGCCATCTTCCTACTGAATGAACTTGCACTCTTTTTGCATGAATCTTTAAAAAAGACGCAGTTGCATAATGATTAAGAAATGTTATACAATTCCTTTCACTTAGCAACAATTATTGATTCATAATTTTAACATAACTATACATATCGAAAAGATTTTCTTGCAGAGAATAAAATATTAACTGCATTATATTTGTATATACGCACGCTTAGAATATAATAAAACTGCTTCAAATTAGTAATATTTCGTATTGTTTAGATGTCCACTCATCACAAGTTACTTTCATGCTCATTAACTTTCTATTATAATTCACATTTATCAATCTGTATTAGCGAATTACAATACTTTCTCATATCGATACGATGCTCAATTCAGCTCTATCTACTAGGTTATTGATCCGATTGTTATATTCACAGTAGATTGATGAATTTACAAATTGATTATTTCGTCTTCAAAGATTTAGCAATTGAACGGATATTGCAAGACTTAAAAATGCTTACAAAGCTGTATGAAAACTAGCGTGATCAATTGTTATATTGATGATTCAATACAACTAATTGTTATTAGTTCTAAGTTATAATATGTTTATTGATTATTTCAAAGAATTTGAATACAGTATAAACAAGTGCTATTATAGCTAATTATATGAGTGGTACATTTGGAAACTGTTTTATGACAGGTTTGCATATCATAAGACAAGAGACCAAATCTTTCGAAGAAATCCATTTCATCATTGATCGATTCTGTTCGCATCGTTTTTGAATACTAATCAGTTCAGCGGAAACTTAACGGTCTATTCTTTTCTACAGATTTGGTAATAACTGCACGGTAATACTATGAGTGACATACTGTCGAAGTATATTTTTCTTTGTCTGATTATGTTATGATAAACCATATGACATTGATTTGAGTCACAGTTTGTGAAAATGATATTATACAACATTATCTAAAATTGTCAGAATAATGATTTCTATTAAAATAAGTATTGTTGAATTTCTAATAACAAATCTTTGTCGGTGAGTTAGAGTGTAAATTCCATATTATTGAGTCATTTCATCTGCCGATATATAGATATATATGGATTCATTACAAGATGTATACTATTCTTTATAAATCTATTTTTAAAGTAATATGTCATAAGATAACTTTTTTTCTACACGTTAAATGAATCCATGGAGCCTTAGTGTCTATCAGGATTTCAGTTAGAGAGGTTTGCAAAAAAAGAAAGTCTTGATTGTAATGCGACTTAAATATACATAGTACTTTATTTTTCTATTTCTTCTACTCTGCTCTCGTACATATACGATATGAATATATTTTCCTTATGTTCTTTCCTTTCCTTTTTCTCCTCTCATAGTAAACGATAGGTATTGTTCATTTCATCATGTCCTCATACAAGCAGCATTAGGTTTTTTTTTTCTAGTTTGTATTTGTCTTTTAGAAAATAAAGATTCAAATTCAGTATTGATCTATTAGATCCATATTCTGCTAGCAGTCTTCTACATGGTCTGTCAGAATACTGTAATATATGCAAATCTGTAATAGTTTTATTAATGTAGAGCATACATAATAAAATTTCAGTAAATACAGATCATGTTTTTGTTGGAAAGATCTTTTTTTGGAAAAATAATAATCATTTCAATTAAAATTACAATATTACAGTACAATTTCATGAAGTGGTAAAGTATTTCATAGTATTATGTATTTTGCTTGTCGTGTAGAATTGTTTATAATCAGTAGTGTAATACGACATAAATGTTTAAGGGAAAGTATCTCTACAGAGTCTGATGACTAAAAGTAACCTATTATTAGTGAATCTAGGAAATAACATATATATATATTGCTCTTATCGGTAGTTCTGTTTTTTATTCGATCATGAAGTTATTACTGATTTTAATGTGCGATTAAATTGTTTTGCTTAGTGTTTTTCTACTTAAATATTAAGTATAGACAAAATGTGTAATAAGTGTCCTTCAAAATGTTTCATTTAATCATAAAGAACATATTCATTTACATGAATAGAAGACTTGAAAGAAGATTTATTGGAAAGTGTGATATTTCGAAATTTATGCAATTCGTTCTTAGTCTGTTGAAAAAAAATTTGAAGGGCGTAACTGGTTTTTTTTTCTATTGTATTGAAATCAACAAGCATGACAATGTATATCCGTTTCGTTAATGCACGAGCAATACGTCAGTATATAATGAGTCAATTGAAAGAAAACAAAAAATTACGAAATTTTTTCAACATATAAAAGCCTCACGCATTCCAATTGAAAACAAACATGGGACAATGGGTGAGTGGACGATTTAGAAAACGGGACAATCGATTACACCAGATAGATAATACACAAATCAACAGTAGACCGGTAGGTTAATACATTTGTTTTTATTTCAATAACTGAAGCTAATATAGGTGACCACAAATGAAAATACTTTCGAAGTGTACAGTAACAGAGAAAGTGAGAGAACTTTTTCTACAATGTAGAATATTTCAAAATGGTTGATTCTTTATTAATTAATCAAGAGAAATTTCTTCATCGTCTTCGTAACCTATATACAGCATCATCGTCTTCACCTTACGAATATTCATTTGATCAAGCTTTAACCGATTCTTTATTTAACTCGATGGATGTAAGTCTTTTATTCCTCCTGAAAACAGAAGATTATAATATATTTAATTTTTTTCTAGCCTAGACCATTAGCTCTTTACATATATGATGAACAAAGTCCCGCTACAGACACCTTTAATGAACTTGTATTATATTCAGAATCAATTAATGCCTATCTTGCTGAACAATTTGTTTTATGGATATGGAGTTTAACAAAAGAAAATTATTATGAGTAAGTTAAAACAAAGAACATACAACAAAAAAATCGTTTTTTCACTTTTGTAGGCTTTTGACTATAGTTGCAACACATGCAGGTGAAGAAGTCGCAGCAGTAATTGATTCGTTACCGACTGAAGTTTATCCGTTGCTTATCTGTCTGATACTCCATAAAGGCAAAATAAAAGTTCAAAGCGTTATTCAGGGAACAATGTTAGATAGTGAAGCATGTAATCTTCTTCTCCAAGCTCGGACTGCATTTGGTGCTCAATTTGAATTACCAGATACAAGTGGTTTAAACTTGAGAAATATTTCAACAGAAAATTGGTCAATACCAAAATGTACTTTGATACAAGTGCCAAAAGACTCAGATGAATTTCGAAGAGTAGCTGATGACTTCGATGCTGGAGCATCATCGATTGTTTGTATTCATCGAATTGAAAACACAATATGGTTATTTCAATATCTCAATCAGAAACAAGTGGTTGATGCTCGGCTTGGATATAATAACACGGAAAAACTATTATTTCATGGTTGTCCATATGGAGCAGCTAAACATATTTTACAACAAGCATTTGACCATTCACGTATTGGAAAACATGGTAAAATAAAATGCAGAATAAATTTAAGTTGTATTTTGGTTCATTTTTGTTTTAGGTACTTCTTATGGTCATGGATTTTATTTCTCATCGAGTCGACAATATAGTGATGGATATGCTGTACCAAATCCTTCTACTGGTGAAAAAAGAATACTCATGTGTCGTGTACTTGTTGGTCGAAGTTGTGTAGGTAACTCAACAATGATAACATGTCCATCAGACTATGATTCGACAACAGATGGATCAAATATTTATGTTGTTTATTCTAATCGACATATCTTACCAGAATATCTCATTACGTATAAATAAATATTATTAAATAGATTTTTGTGAAATATGTTAAGCATTTTATTAATTTGTTGTTTTTAAATCGATGGGACTGTAAAGTACTACCCTCCTTAGATACGGTTATAGGAATTTTGTCATGTTACTCTTTTTTTTTTCATATTATGTATCAAAGACTTTTTCTTTGACTTCTTTGACATTGTTGAGATTTTCAGTTTTTCTTCATGATCGACATGTAGAAAAAAAAAGTGACATTTAGATCTTAGTTTGTGGATAAAAGATTATTTTGAGGATGAATTAAGGGCCTCGAGGAGACCTAAATCTACACTGTGTATCTATCGTATTTCATATTTTATTTCCACAGAGACTATGATGCAAGTTTTTTTTTTTTATTCAGAACTATTTTTATGACTACGATATGTAAATAGAGGAGTGAATTAGTTCGAATCAAGCCGACTAATACGTTAATTCACAAGAAATTGTTAGTTAAGGACCTAAATCAAAGTTCGTCTTTGATTTCGCCAGCTGCCGAAGTTTTGCTTTATATTCATAGGGTGCGAGTGTGAGTGGGTGTGTGGGTGTAGACAAAAGCAAGTACTCTCACACTCACACCCTCACCCACACCCACACCCACACCCCACATCCACACCCCAAAACAACAGAATGAGTGTACAATCACGTCTTCGAATAGTAAAAAATACATAAAGTTAGCTATTGAATAGCCTATATATATACTATACGAAGAACGAAAAAACACTCGATAGTTATATGATATTGTCACTATTGAATAGTGCTAAATTGTAATTTCACAATGTCCGTAGAATTTCAATATAAAGTTAGTCTATACAGAATTTACTTTTGCAGTTTTTCTGCAAAAGTAAAATCTCTCAAAAATAGATAGTCTTTCTTTATACATTGTGAATTACGTTATCGTTGCTGCTGTTAAAATAAACTTTATAATATCTATTCCTCATTTATTTTCGGTCAAACAAATCATAGAACTTGAATTCTTTTAAAGAAACAGACTGTTTTCTTGACTTGTTCTAATCGTTTTTTATGAGGACTAAAAGCAAAGATATACAAGACTCTAATTTTTCACTCTACTGAGTTGAATTTGCTTCTCTATTTAAGCAACTAATCACTATATTTAGTAGTGCGTTTTTGCACAAAAAAAAACTTGCTTTCGATAATCAGTTTGCCATTTCTGACGCTTTTAGTCTACCGTTATAGTAAAAAACAACAGTATATTTGACATGTTTATATTTTGCCGTTTCAAAATCGATTACGATAATCCAAGGACACCTTTTTCTCTGAATATTATAGAGAATTTAACAGCGCATCTTTAAAAGCAATCTAATTTTTATCATTTTTCTATGCAAAATAAATGAAAAATAGATATTATTTTCAATATGTTTGTTATTTTCAATATAATGGAAAGTAGAAACGTTTTTTTACGTATTTCCTTTCAGTTTTCTAAACATTCATCAACAGAAGTCAATAGGATTTTTTGATACAGTTGTTGTAGAGGGCGCCGACAACTCATTTAAAAAAGAATTCATGATTTTAGCATTTGTGCATGCAAAGATACAAAATAAACTTTGTTGGTAACATTTTGGGACATCCGGTTTAATTCAGAATGAGATCCTAAAATTTTCTCAAATATTGAGCCTCTCCAAGCCTAATGACTTAGCCCGCTCTGGACACTAGCAATAATATTTACACAATATGTGAGGCACTTTTTGAAGATACATCTGACTTTTTCCAAAGAATCTTTAATTTTTCAAAAAACATAGGAATATAGGAAAAAAGGCTAAAATATACTCTATTATAGGATTAATTTCAAAAATATAGAAATACAGGACCGTTGTGAATCCAGATGATGAAATACAGTCATAAGAAACTTTTCCTATAAACAACGCTGTCATTCAGAGTTTCACAATAGACTGTACCAATCAGTGGGATAAATCATTCAAATAAAATCGCGAATGTGAATGTAGATGAGTGTAGATGTCTAGATGGGTATTGATAAAGAGATAATCGACGCATATTGCTACACTGAACGAAACACTAATCCTAACACCCACACCCTATTGGGTAAATTTGAAACGTTTTTTAACCAAAAACGTCAGCGAAACGAGCTCTACAAAGTTTTGCAAACGAAAAGGATTTTTTGAAAAATATATATTTTTCATGGCTGACTTTTAATAAAAATACCTATAAAAAATACGCTATGCAATAATTTTGTTGTTGGTAGTATGTGATATACCTTTGCTACACAATGAATATCAGGAACATAAAGCTTACTGTAAACCTATGTAGTAGATACAAAATAAAATTTAGAACAATACGTTATGTTAAGTTTGGTTTAATAAATTATTGTTTAGTGAGATATATATATCTACTCTCTTGCTGGAACTGCAAGCAACTGTTTGCTTTTTTGTTTTTACTCTTTCTATATATTGTGTAACAGAAGTAATAAGTTTAATATACGTAATTCATTTTAATTTCAAACAGTTATAAGAGTTTCTTATAAAAAAAAGTTTCCCTTCCAGTTCACGACTTTCTTGGATATATGAATAAGACAGTAGAAAAACATCTATCTGTATATTTTCTAAATCTTCGTTCTCGAGCTTTATCGTAACAAAAAATGATAATTTTCAATACGTATGTCTAGTAAATAAAAGAAAAATTTGCAAAATACTGGATTAATGCAATGCGAAGCGATCTGAAATGTTATCAATGAAGTTTCAGTTAATATAAGAACGAAAACGATTTCATCTTGAGAGTCAAGATTCAAAAATCTTTGTATTATCTCGAGATATGAATCTTGCTGACATATTTCGAACGTATTTCTAGTAACTTGTCGATTTCTAAAACATCACGATATATCACTGGCTACAAAAATCATATGTTTCGCGCTACATGAAAAACTAGATGACATCTCGACAAAGTTAAGAATGCGAAATCTTTTGAGAAAAATGTTGCGCACTCAATCGTATGAGAAATTTTTTTTTCTGAATTTTTCCTTTCTCGATAAACGATATTTGATTCTGCTGCTCACTACAATTCGTATACGAGTTTCAAACATTAACAAAGAACAGTTTTATCCACAAAAAAAATTATTCAATCTTTTTAATATATCACCAGTTTGCCTGCATAATCGAACAAAATATCATAGAAATTTAGTGTATTTTAGAGGAACTTTTGTGTACAATAGTTTAAAAAAGACAAAAAACAAGTAATAAAATTGTTCATTGAATAATTGTAAGAACATTGCCAAGAGCAACAACAGTTTGATCTGCATCATGTAATGTAAATCGACCGAGTTAAGGATAATCTTTGAATGTTTCCATACAAACAACTTGTCTACATTGTGATAATTTCAATCTTGCTATTGCTGCTTGACCTTGTTTGATAAATCTCGGATATTCTTCAGTTATTTCACCTGTTTCATGATCAATTAATTTTAATAATTGTTTTAATTGAACTTTAGCAACAGCTTCATGAATATAAAGCAGAGATGTCCATCGCGGCGCTGCCGCCGTCGCGATGGCGGTGGCGGCAGCGGCAGGTTTTTTAAAAAATCACTGCGGCAGCGGCGTGGTAGCGGCAGATTTTTTAAAAATCATCGCGACAGCGGCAGGCTTTTTAAAAGACCATCGCGGCAGCGGCTGGATTTTTTTGGGGAACATTGAAAAACTGCATGAATTTAATAGAATTTCAGGGTTTACAAATGAAACACCCCGAGACTGGATGAATCTGATGGACTAGTACCAATATCTCTGGTCAAATATAGTCGCAGCAGTGGAATTAGATCATCATAAATGTTGGTAACTTCAACAAATGTTCGATTAGGCATAATTAAACATCGATCACCAACACGACAACATCCTGATTGAATGTTACCAACAATAATCCATGTTCTATAAAAAAATGAAAACAAAAATTTCAATTCAATTTTCAAAAAAACAGTACAAAGCAAACTTGATATCATATAATAATAGATACTCGAAGTGGTTTATTAATGTCAGAATTTGTTGTTGTTGATGTATTCAGATATGTTTGAAAATTTATATACTTAGAAAAGAAAAAAATACCTTTTTTTTTTTGCTTAATTCACCTTGTATTTATCACTTTTTTATATGCAACATTTAGATCGATCAATTTCTTTAAAATTTCTTTTTCTGTATTGTTGATAATCAAGTCTATCTTATTATTATGTTTAATATAATTTATTATATCATTAGCTTGATAATCCTTATCGATATTTTCCTTGATAAAATTATTAATATAATCATTAGTGTCATCATTTCGTGGATTGTTTTTTAAAAGAAGTTCAATTAATTCTTTTGTTACGATCGTATTGTTCCCATACAATCGTAAGACGGAGAAGAGATACCCTTTCTAGTACAGTGGTTAATACGTCTGCCCGGTAAGCAGGAGGTGCATGGTTCGATTCCATGCGAAGGGGGATTCTTTTTCTCCGTTCTGTCGTCATTCGAAGATAAGAGACGTAACATGTTTCAAACATATGTTTGATTTTTTTGATATTTCATCAAGAATATCCAGCAGTGTCACATATCCAAGATTTTGGAGATGCCACCACGTCTCCCGCGGGGAGATGCCGCATCTCGCGCGAGAGATGCGGGTGTGGGTGTGGGGGATGCGCATCTCTAAAGGAGATCTTACATCTCCAGTGGTGAATGACCACATCTCTCGAGTGTGGGTGTCGCGTCTCCCGCTGGAGACGCGTCATCTCCCACGGGAGATGTGGTGGCATCTCCAAAATCTTGGATATGTGACACTACTCACTTCATTTAATGTATTCCTAGTAAAAAGTAATTCAAAATGAAATATGTGCTCTGGTTCATATTTATGAATTTCATTATTTTCCGCAAAATTTAATTGTATTTCCTGAATAACTATTTTGAGAAGATACACAAAAACATTTGATAAAATTTCTTTGCGTTCTCTTAATCTAAAACTATGATTTGAACATTTATTATGACATAAACAACAATTGACTTTATCTGATCGAGTTCTCTTCTGATTTCTATCGTGTCTTTTTTCAATTCTTGGTTAGTATTTCGAATTATTTTATTTGTTTTTTTTTAATTTCTTCTAAGTCACATTTGAGAAGATTCACTTGATCGCAAAATTTAACCATATCTATTGTACTTCATTGTTAACTTCATTTGTTAATTTGTTGTATTTTTTTTTCTATCTTTGAAATTTTCTTTTTCATGTTAAAGTTTTCATTCTAGAAAATCGAAAAGAAAACATTGAAAATGCATATATAATTCTTACTAATGTTTTATAATACGAAGTTTGAATAATATCCAGGATTCGTATTATTTTCTTTTTTAGATTTTCTGGTATTAAGGCAATTGATAAATTAATAAATGCGATTTATAACTTCATTCATTACCACTTCATTCGATTCCGCAATTGTATTATTAAGTTGCTGTTGAAAATGTATTAAATTTTCAAAACAATGCAAAGGAGCATTATCTATCTTTTTCAAAATATAAAACATTTTGTTAATTGAATTGTTCATTTCATCAATTAAAGAAATAAAAAAAGGTATCTTATTAAAAAAATTAAATAATTTCTAACATATTAGTAAAACAACAAAAAAAGATTTATCTTTTACTCTTTTTTATTTTCATTTTTGTGAACTTCTTAGTTTCAATTTGTCCTTCATTTTCATCTTGACGAACAAAATCTGTTACATTATATTATTATCACTCGTTGAATCTGTATGTGAATTAGGTGTAGTATTTTTTGCCTAGAAAAAATACAACGAAGATATCTTTCATTTTATAAATTTAGAATAATTGAATAAATTTACTTTGTTTCCAACAGTATTCGTAATATATTTAAAAACTACGATGGACGTATCGATACAAAAACGCCCGATGTCAATCATTGCCCTAATAATATTGATTATTTTTGATGAATGTATTTGAACGATATATTATTTTCTGATTAAAAGATATTCTCATTGTTAATAACTCATGTAAATAAAAGAAATGAATGTGATCACTTGCAAAGCATTAAACTACTATCTTATTTCAGATGTATTCCTGATGCGTACAGATTTTGAAGAAAAGGAAAATAAACAAAAATTTTTAAAATCTAGATTGTGGATTGAAAATATTTTGTAGACTGAGGAAACTTCACTTATTATATTTTTCAATGTTCTCCATCTATCCTATCGCTTATGGAAACTTTTACGAACCTCTGCTAGCTTCGAATATTTATTGACTATATTTCTTCAAGATCCTCAAAAATGTGGAGATAAGAAAATTCTCAAGGTGGAACGTATATATTCCGAAGACATATTTTGTATACAGAGTACTGCGGCAAGCCTCTTGAATATTTTATGAACATGGTGGACCCTTGCTGTTAGAAACATTGGCCCACATCCACACTTTTATTTTTGATAACAAACTATAGTAATGGAAGTGTGTAGTATCCGTTGCGAAACTCGTTATCATAATCCAAGGAATCTTCATTTCATGAGGAAAACTGATCTCATTCTACAAAAATACTTCTGATATTATTTTTCATAGCATTGACAAAGGTTTTTTATTTGTCACACTGAATAACATTGATAAATTACTTTGAAATATCTTTCATATAGACAAGCTATTCGATGGATTGATATTAATTGAATTGTATGTGGATAACTGAAGTAAAAACAGTAAATTAATAGGTTACAATGAGAATAATAATTCATGTCAAGATCTCAAAGAAAAAAGGCAAAATATAAAATTAGAAAAAAAAAGTAAAACAGTCTTTTAAAAACAGATTCGGATTTCTAATGTAAACAGACATCAATTGGATATTATACTACATAAAAGAGTTTGTTTATTTGTTTGACTATGGAAGAATCGATGATTAATATCTTCTCACTGAATAAGATTGAAAAAAATCTTCTGTTGTTTATTCGCTTTCATGTCAATATGATATCTTTGACAGAAATAAAGATTTGAAGTAACAAAATATATTTTATTTCTGATTATGAAATCAGGATGTGCGTGTGCAGTGTGTCTTCTTTTCATCCACACCAGCACCCACACCTTCTTTCAGATGATACTTTTTAACTGACAGAATAGAAATATTTTGTATTGATAACTAAAGAAAACTTTTATTTTGAAATAAATAGTAATTAAAAGTTAAGAAAAAAATCTCCCACCATTGACTAAAATACTCTGTCCAGTAATGTAGTCAGAATTTTTGCTTGCAAGAAATGAAACTAAGTTTGCGACATCATCTGGATCTCCTATGCGACCAAGTGGAGTAGCTTTGACAAAATCTTCAGTAACATCATCTTTTGTCTTCCCATGAAAATTTGCCAATCCTTCAAGAAGTGTCTCACCAAGCGATGTCATCGTGATACCTGATAAAATTTCTTAGATTTAATATTTAAAAGCTATAAAAATATACCTGGACAATAAGTATTGACTGTAATATTATATGGAGCCCATTCTATAGCAGCAGCTTGTGTTAAACCTCGTACACTCCATTTTGTAGCAGAATAAGCACCGATCGTTGGAGTTGGTCTATATCCAGCATTACTGCAAGCACCAATGATTTTTCCTCCTGTACTTTGTTTAATCATGATTTTAGCTGCTTCTTTGTAACAAAGAAATACACCACGCATGTTTACTGCAAAAACTCTATCCCAATCTTCTACAGTTGTATCTAAGAGCAATTTCGAATCACCAATTCCTGCATTTGCGACTAATACCTGTAGAATGAATCATAACAGAAAAAAATCAAAGCAATGAAAAAGAGTGAAAAATACAAACATCTAAACTTCCTAATTTTTGTGCAACTTCTTGCATCATTTTTTCGACTGATTCATTTATAGAAACATCAGCAATTATAGAGATTGATTTTTGACCAATTTGTTCGATTTCTTGCTGAGATTTTTGAAGTTTAGAGGAATTAGCTTCTATATCATTAACAGCAACATTGAAACCATCTTTAGCAAGACGAATAGCAATTGCACGTCCTATTCCTTGAGCGGCACCAGTCACCAAGACCGTACGAATCATGTTCAATTATAATCAATAAAAATAAAACAAATGGTAACTTAAATAAATCTCTTCTTGGCTTTTGTATAATGTTCTTTTTCGTGATGTTTCGACAAATAGTACTGTCCTCTTTAGATTTTATTACTGAGATTAATATGTTCCAGACTATACATACACCTTAGTTTTTTCTCTTTTTTCTGTTTCTTTTTCTTATCTATAGCTGTTATGATTTGACAGTGAGTTGATAATACGATGGTACTTGGTAGGAGAAATTCTCTCTTCTTATCTTGTTTCGATCGATTTTCATAATATAATAAGACTAGAAGAAAAAAAGCTAAGGTATATATGTATCAGTGTAGGGCATTTTATTTTTCACCAATAAAATTTGACGAGGACAATATCGCCTGCCAAACCGCCACGAAAAAGAAAAATAATATTCTAGAAGAAGCAAAAAGTGATTAATTTAAGTAACTAATAATTAATATGACTTTTCTTAATAAAAAGTATTCATACAAAAGCATGACTCTCTTAATCCTCTTTTTGCCTTACATATCTTACTGCTCATATACCCTGCACATGCTTATATGTAACACATCAATAAAGAAAAAAGAAAAAAAAAATCAATCATGCGAAACCAAAGATTAGTTATGCAATTAGAATAGAAATGAGTGAAAGAATCACGCACTGCATTCTGTCTATCTTGTTTCATTGAAATTGTAAAGTGTTCTATCTTTTTTTATTCCGTTTTAAAGTATATGTATGCACATTTCTAGGTTCCTTGTTTGAGTGGTACTTGTTCCCAGTTCAGCATCAATCGTGCGGGCAAGTATTCACAATTAATATCATAGTGCGTCGAATAATGTTAACGAATGTCTTTATAGGAATTCATCTATCGCACAGTTCTTCGTTTGATGTTAGCAATATTATTGGGACAAATTTTAACTATATGTCTCACTGAAAATGTTGATTATCCAATGGGTAAATTCGTAGGGTTTCTATCACTTTTGTAGAAACATCTTTTCAATTTTGATAATCTAGAATGACGTATCGTATCATCGTCGAAAATGGTCTGAGGTAACAATTAAAATTTTTTTGGACGTATAAAGCATGCACACTAAAATAAAATGTGTCGCAATTTTTATGTGTCGTATCTCTTGCGTTCTCCGCTGGTTGCTATATGTTGGCTAGCGAAGAACGCAAGAGATAGTGGCGTAACCAAGGTAGGGCCAGGGGGGGGGCTCAGCCCTACCACCCGACCTTTCAGCCCTACCACCGGTGTTAGCATCGTCAGCTGAATCCTTTCACAAGCCCTACCACCCCACAGACCTCAGTAACCTGAGCCCTACCATCGGATATTTAAGCGTTGCTGAGCCCTACCATCGCCAAAACTCTGGTTACGCCGCTAGCAAGAGATGCGACACATCGACACATTTTATTTTATTGTGTGGACATCCAGATCATTTTGTCAGGAACAACTCAAAATGTATATGTTACAGGTAAAATTGATTTTATATTAGGTACATAATTTTACTTGCATTTTTGTTTATTTAGAAATGATTTCTAATTATCATTTGTATTCAGAAATATCGACAGATCACTTGATTGTTTCATTCATGAGTACATCAATAATCTTTGCGCAGATATAACAGATACAAGATTTTACACATAAAAGAAATTTTTAACAAACTTGAAATTATTTATTTATTTAATTTTTCTTTTTTTGCAATAGTATATTTTTAGACTGACTGAAGATAAAAAATTCTTCTTCATATCAGAAGTTATTTGCGAATTGAATGCTTAACATAGTGTGTCTA